>CM024806.1:20544596-20644336 GCA_014281875.1 Nibea albiflora
ATGATGTACGTACAGGCCAGTTGTTCTTTCAGCTGCGATGTCGGCGCGAGGTCGATGGAGCTTTTATTGTGGCAGTTGAGGAAGGCGGGGTCGGCTCCGTAGCTCAGGAGGAGGGAACACACCTGTACACACACACAGGTACGATCAGTGTATACAGGAAACATTTTACTGCAGTCCATGTACTTTTACTTTGATATCTAAGTACACAGTGCTGATAATACAACAACATGCAAGTATAAAAACATCATTACTAGAATATTCCTCACACATACAAAGACGTGATCGGAAACTTTCAAGAAACTAAAGTTCAGCTGTTTGTTTTTCAACCGGACAAGTGAATCTTTATTTTAACCATGAACTAGAAGACAGACGGCCTCAGACTTCATCACACCGCCGTCATTAGAATTAATCAGAAGAGCGCGGTCTCGAACCTCGACTCGGTTCTTGGAAGCGGCTTCGTGAAGAGGAGTGAACTGCCACAGGTCCATGGCGTTAACGCAGGCTCCATGCTGAACACAGAAACTTTATTAAGTCAGGAAACATTCGATCTGTCCACATGAAGAATGAATCACAGAAACTCACCTTCACCAGCAGCTCAGTGACCTCATAGTGACCGTACGAACAGGCGTTATGAAGAGGAACCAGATCCCTGCGAGACAGAGTCCACCACAAACTTTAATGGGTCCTCGTTAAGATAGTAACACAACACGTACATGCACGCCGCCTCACCCCTTGTCTTTGGCGTGAACGTCGGCGCCGTGCTGCAGTAACAGCTGGACCGTCTTGACGCGGTTATATCCGGCTGCCAGGTGTAACGGTGTCGACTGAAACAAGACGACAGGATGCTCAGAGCGTCAACCAGGCGATACCACGTATGACAGAACTGAGACCTTCAAACTGAAGCTGAGCCTCACAAAGATCCAAGAAAAAATACTGCACAGAAACTTTACACAGAAACTTTAAACAGAAACTTTACACAGAAACTTTAAACAGAAACTTTACACAGAAACTTTAAACAGAAACTTTACACAGAAACTTTACACAGAAACTTTAAACAGAAACTTTACACAGAAATTTAAACAGAAACTTTACACAGAAACTTTACACAGAAACTTTAAACAGAAACTTTACACAGAAACTTTAAACAGAAACTTTACACAGAACCTTTACACAGAAACTTTAAACAGAAACTTTACACAGAAACTTTACACAGAAACTTTACACAGAAACTTTACACAGAAACTTTAAACAGAAACTTTAAACAGAAACTTTAAACAGAAACTTTACACAGAAACTTTACACAGAAACTTTACACAGAAACTTTAAACAGAAACTTTAAACAGAAACTTTACCTTCCGTCCATCGCTGGCGTGACAGTTGACGTTGAGCGGCGTCAGCAGAGCCATCAGCTTCTCCTCATCACCGCTCCTGATGGGACATCCACACCATGATGGACCAACCACTTTCAATTCAGTCTGTTTGTTAGAAAATTAGCATGACTTTACCTGGCACTTTCCAGAAGCTCGTCTTTTCTGTATTCACCTGAAAAACATGAAACATTTTGGACAAACTGAACCAGGACCAGCGGTCAAAGTCGAGCTACGGGCTCTGTGAGGTCTCACTGGAGGCTACATGCTAACCACATACCTGCCTCACACAGCTCACCTGTCAGCACCGCTTTAGCAGACGCTTCTGCCAGATCCACAGCCGTCCGACCGTCCGTGTTCCTGATGGTCGGCTCGGCACCGTGCTGCAGCAACACTGGGAATACACACAGAACATGAAGTACATGGTATTCATCATACATCCAGAGTACTCTATTTACTCCTTTACAGCGCTCAGGATGTATTTAACAAACATGACAGCGCTCTCTGCTGGACAAACCTTGTCATTCCTACAACATATCAAACAGTCTGCTGATGTCATCGATCGGCTGTCGATGAGCTGAGCTCGATTCAGCACTTTGATTTTTACATAAATCTGCAGCAGCCATTCAAACTTGCATGTTCAGATAAAAGGAGACAGAAGATGATGCAGACGTCTCCGGTTCAGTTGCTGATGTTGCTGCTGTGGACACGGATGTAATGGATGTAGTTATCCTGACTTCTTCAGACTCTCGTACTGTTTGGCTGACATTACAGCAGATGGTGCTGCCAGGACATTTGTGTCAAAGTCTTCAGAGCGAGCGCATTAATGTTCGATCCATGTGTGATTCTGAGGGATGCTGCATGCAAACATATAATATATAACATATATAACATAAGCGTGTTTGTACCTATACACACGTCAATCTTTCCCTTGATGGCAGCCTCATGAAGTGGAGTGTAGTTCCAGTTGTCTCTGGCGTTTGCGTCCGCCCCGTGGTGAAGCAACAGACTGACCACCTTCACAGAAACAACAGGACATCGTACAATGAAGGTATTTGAAGAAAAAGTACTATTTCACGGGCGGAGGGCGGAGCGGAGGGTGGAGGCGGGGCGCAGTACCTCGGCGTGGCCAAAGGAGCAGGCGTTGTGGAGGGAGATCAACCCTCCGTCGTCTCTGGCGTGGACGTTGGCTCCGTTCTGGAGGAGGAAGTCGACGACGTCTTTACGACCAAAACCTGAAGACAGAGAGACACTGGGTTAACTTCCTGTAGTTTATTATTCATTTCCTGTCTGAGCCCTCAGACGTCCTTGTGTCTCATTTTGTTTTATCACCATAAATTATTCAAAACATTTACAGTAAAGCGGAGCGGCTGCAGCTGATGGAGCTTTACAAAGCATTATCTCAAGGTGGAGACACTGAAAGCAAACGTCTGATGCTGTGAAGAAACAACCATGAATACTTTTATTTATTTATCATTGCTCAGCTGAGGCTGCTGTTATTTGTCATAAATGGACCAAATCAGACTTTTATAGATGCATGTGACCCTGATGTGAGTGAGTTAGGACTGAACCTGTGAGACTCTGGCAGAAAGAGCAGGACGTCGTCAGCATATAACCAAAGTTTCCAAATCAGATGTTAGAGCAGGTTTTCATAAAGAATATGATGTGGATCACCTGCTGCGAAGTGTAGAGGTGTGGACTTCCTCCCCGCCGTGTCCCGACTGTTCACGTTCTCGACGGACAACAATTTACGAACCCGTTCCAGGTCTCCGCTCCGACAGGCCTCGAACAGCTCCCTGCTGGCCTCGTTGGTCTCCAGTCCCACACCAGGCTCCAACACCTCTGCCACCACCGGGCCCGGGGACACCGCTCCGCCCCCGAGACCTGACACACCCGAGCACCTCCGTCCGGACAACATGGACGGTGGTGAACCGCCTCGTCCCACTTTAAAACTGCCGGTTCTGGAAAGTTTGGAGTGCGAGCAGCAGGAGGCAGAACCCCAAAACCCGGCAGCTACTGAGGCCATGCAGGACGGTGAGGCCCGGTGCCCTGCAGGGACACAGCAAACAGAATCATCACTTTATATACAGTGTAGCGTTTCATGACACCTCCACCTGCTCCTGAGGACTGACACCACTCACGTCTGTGCAGTGAGTGTGAAGCCACAGCGCCATCAGCTCAGCCAATGACAGAGAGTGAATGAACTTCAATATGAAAACACCTTCAACCAAAATATGAAACATTTCAACGTTACAGGCTTTGAATATAACACAGTGTTACATTTGACAAACATTATAGAAACACTGTTGGAACGTTATTTGAACGTTGTGACTGCAGAGATGGAAAATACCAGAAAACACAGACCGAGGAAAAAATCCTGGACTGACCCGGATCACCACAATAATCATCATCATCATCATCATCATCATCATCATCATCATAACAAAAGGCCCAGTGTAAACTCACCGTGCAGCACCGCAGACACGCTGTGAACCCTGCGGGGATGTTGCGGGAGCAGTCTGTTTGTTGAACCGTCGCTGTGTTAAATCTTCCCCGGCTCGCAGGCACACGGACCCCGGACCTCCATCACGCTCCTCCGCCGCCTCTCGGAGCGGGTTGCCGGGGAGGGTGGCGGGTTTCTCCCGGTGCAGAGACAGCAGACACGGAGAGGTGTGAGGCGTTAGAAGGCGGATCTGATGCATGAGATGAGATGAACCTGCTGACGGAGGGAGGAGGGTCACCGTGCACAACAGCCACGAAAGGATGGCTCCATCTGTCTGCATGGCTCCTCCCGAGCGGGCGGAGCCGCTTAGATCAGCTTAGAAAAGTGACTCGCGGTGCTACCTGGATTCATGCTGATGCTGCTGACTGCTGGGCCCGAAACCTCCCGAACCTCCCCGAACCTGATCCTCAGGCTTCAGGAACAACATCAGAACATCTGCCTGCGTCCTCAGACAAAACTTCTACAGATGTTTGAAGGTCAAACCGAAACAATCAGTGACAGACAGTGACCTGCACACACACACACTGCTCTGTGTGTGTGTGTTTGTGTGTTTGTGTTTGTGTGTGTGTGTTTCTGTGTGTGTGTTTCTGTGTGTGTGTGTGTGTGTGTGTGTGTGTGTGTTCTGTGTGTGTGTGTTCTGTGTTTCTGTGTGTGTGTTCTGTGTGTTTGTGTGTGTGTGTGTTTGTGTGTGTGTGTGTGTGTGTTCTGTGTGTGTGTGTGTGTGTTCTGTGTTTCTGTGTGTGTGTTCTGTGTGTTTGTGTGTGTGTTCTGTGTTTGTGTTTGTGTGTGTGTGTTTCTGTGTGTTTCTGTGTGTGTGTGTGTGTGTGTGTGTGTGTGTTCTGTGTGTGTGTGTGTGTGTGTTCTGTGTGTGTGTGTGTGTGTTCTGTGTTTCTGTGTGTGTTTGTGTGTGTGTTGTGAACAGCTGCTGTCTCACTTCATCTGTCACATGGATTCAACTGATGATTAAATTAATTAATACTTCATTACAAACATTGACTGACTGATTTTATCCACGTGCTGATGAATGTCACGTGTGCTGGACAGAAGAGAGCATCCAGATAATAATAATATAATATATAATAATAATAATAATAATAATAATAAAGAAGTGTTAGTTAGCATCTGTGTTCATTCTGGAAGCCCCGCCCACCCGTGCGACCTGAAGTGGAAATCGAGCGCACCCCGGCCGATGAGCTCTGCAGACTACACTTCTGTAGTGCGGCAGGGAGCGCTCTGATCTGAGTCTGCGCAGGTTTGAGAACAACACACACACACACACACACACACACACTCCCCAACAAGGAAGATTAGAGTAACGAAGAGTCATTTTCTAAGTCCAGGAATAATTCATTAATTGTTGCAGCTCCTCCTGATTAATTTAAGACGATCCAAAAAGCGGTTCGGTGCTCAGCTGCTGTGGCTGTCTTCCATACATGAGCAGACTGAGAGGCTTCAGGAAAGAGTTCAGACATGAAGCTGCCTGTCGATGAGTGACACACGGACTCTGCTTACATGTTGGCTCCGATGACATTCTGTTAGTGAGCTGAAGCACAGGGCTGACCTGGAAGTCTGCATGGTGCGCATGCGTCTGTGGAGGATTCAGCCAACCTGACTCTTCTTCTTCGTCCATTTTGACTGTGTTGTGCATAAATACAGAGGCACACTCTGTATATTAGTTATTATCATTTTGCTTTACTGTGGTACATTTAAATAGTTATTATGATGCTATATCAGATTTATTGTAAATGTGGTCTGAGGTCACATCCTCTGCTACAAACATCAGCTGATGTAATTGATGGTTTGTCCACTAGATGGTGCACAGTATCCATCACCTGTCAATGATCATCTGAGTCAGGTGTGGACACAAACAGAAGCTAATTAAAGGAAGTGGCTTCAGACCTTTTTGTGACAGTTGAGCTGAAAACTGAGCAGAGTTCACTGCAGCTTCCACCCATGAAGCCCTCACAGCTCGGATCCACAGAACTTTAAAGTTCTAGTGGGGATGATCCGAAACACGAGACGTTTGAAGGCAAAAACAACCACAGAGATGAGTTTAATTAGTTTGATTCGACACTTAAACACCAGAAAGAAAAAACAAATGTAAACACATTTTTCCTTCATAAGAACAAACTGAACTTCCCCACAGCAAACAGCCTCTGTCTGGGCAGAGAGAGCCGGGTCAGTCCTTCTGTTCACTGATGGAGGTGATGAACTCTGCACGCCGGGTCAGAGATTTGTGGGTGTTACAGAGGTAAGCAGGTGGAAACCCGCCAAAATAAAACCATAGATAAACGTAAGGATGAATATTTTTGGGTATTTTAAAGAACTTCAACAATCTACAACACAAAGATCAGGACTTTATTTTCTGTTTGATTCACTGGGAATGATTTTAGACTGTTTATAGTATCCAGAAATAAAAACACACAAAAAAGGCGGAACAGCAATATTCATCCTGTCATTATTACTGAGGACGAGCTTCTACATGGCTTCACTCCCTCTGTCAGCCCTCATAGATTTCAGTTCCTGCTCAGTGGTTGACTGAGTTCCTGATGTGGATGTTATGTTCTTACTATCACCTGCGACCTGCTTGCAGCACAGGACTCTGGGCAGCGAGCTGCAGAGCGCCTTCCTAAACATGGAGCTGGAGAAGACGTAGACGAGAGGGTCCAGGGCCGAGTTCAGGAAGTTCAGCCCCAAAGACACGATGGTGAGCTGGGTGAAGGTGTAGAAGGAGGTGCAGTCCCATGGGCGGTATGAGCGGATGACCCACACCCCGATGGTCGTCACCGTGGTGGGTAAGAAGCAAATTATGAACACTGCCACGATGACGGCACAAACTCTCATCGCCTTTTGCACCTTGTCCGGATTTCCCATCTGTCTCTTCTTCAGGAACCTGGAGATCCGGATGGAGCAGAACAGCAGCATGGCCATGGGGATGATGAACTCCAGCACCGTCAGAATTCGGTGCATGGCGACCAGGATGATGATGGCCCGTGACGCCTCTTTGTAAGAAGTGAAGAAGAAGCACTGGGTTTTGTTTCCACTGCCCTTGATGTGGTTGTACGCCAGCATGGGAACCCGAGGGCTGATGACCAGCAGCCAGACGAACACCGACACGAATGCAGCCTGCCACTTGTTCATTCGGTTGAACCGATGGTGAGGGTGGACCACCTGGAGCAAGAGGACAGTGATGAGGCATCCGTAAAAACAAGAGTCAATGTTAAACTTCATTTCCTGGACGGGTCACCTGGAGTAAGAAGTGTAACGCATCACATGTACTCATCTCACCTTAAAGTAGCGGTAAATTGCCACCACAGTCATGAGTGCGATGCTGGCCGAGCGGTTAGAAAACATCAGGAAGAGGTTGATCCGGCAGAGGCCATCTCCAAACACCCAGTAGCCCCTGAGCAGGGCATCGATCCTCAGTGGCAGACTAACCAGAGCCAGAAAGTCAGCGATGACCAGGTTGAAGAGGAACAGGTTGTTCGGGTTCCAGGCCTTCAGTTTAAAGCAAAAGATCCACAGGGCAACTACATTACCCAGCAGCCCCAGTATGACATCAATGGTGAGGACCGGGGGCAGGATCACGCCTTCCAGTTGAATACCGACTGGTGGGCAGCCTCCACCTCGACCTCCACCCGGGATCGGAGTTGTCAAGTTTCCTCCTGTGGTGAAGGTTGCAGTTTGCTCTGAAGCCATTTTGGCAAATGAAATGAATCGTTGTGTAACTGGAACCGATGAAAAAGGTTTGGAGGTTAATAAAAACTGATGTGGGTTCAGCGGTTTAGTGGAATGAACACACGGTGTCAAAACTCAGGAAATTTACTGCTTCCCCTTTATGCGGCACGAAATCTGTGAAGCAGAACAGTTTGTGTTTGTACAGCAGAACTCTGATGCAACATGTAATATCTAAAAATATCATTTAGTCTTTAAAAGTAGTTTATTTTAAAATATATAAACCTGAACGTCTGTTTTCAGGTTAATAAAGTTCCTCTAAAACACTGAAACATTCACAAATAAACTTAAATATCGAAGAATACAATCTTAAGAATCAGATTTAACAGTTTACATTAACTCCATTAACCAAACGAATGCGACTTAAATCATGTTTTAAAATGTTAAACTATAAAAATAAAAAGTTTCCTGAAGAAAAATTCATTTCTCATTCATACACATGCATAAATATAATATTTAATATTTAAGTCATATCAAGAACTCACCAGTCAGCCGCATGAAAGGATTCTCTAACTGTTTGAGGAACGTTGGAGCAACGTGTTTATGTTTGTCACAGGAGGATGTTCCTGTGTGGCTTTCATCAACACACTCAGTTACCACACAAAACAGTCATGTGTGAGAGGCGTGAAGACGTTTCACCAGGGCACGACTGTGAGAGGCCGTTAATGTGGCTGATATACAGTAATATGTCGCCTACTATTTTATATATATATTCAAACATAAAATCAGTTTATGTGAACTCAACATTTCCTAATCAGCAAATGTAACTGAGCATAAACATGAATAATGTTGGAGTCATAGTATGGAGTCTACCTATGATTACGTACAGTAGAACAAACACACGAGGGGCCAAAGAGAAGCTTTGTGTGTTTTTCTGGGTCAGTGAGAGTCACACTTCCTGTCACTTCCTGTCACCGTCCCTCCTACCATCGTGTTTGAGTCATCACTGAGGCGCTGCAGGTCAAATGCTGGTCGACGTACAAATGTGCAAATGATGGAGGAAGTTTTGAAATCTAAAGATTACCATTGTTGCTGTTGGGTGATTCAACAGCATTGTTATTTTCCAGAGCTGACTGAACGAACCTTAAAGAACCTTAACTCCACCAACTATTTCACTGATTCTGGTGAAACTGGATCAGATTTTATGGAGAAAATGTTTCTGGTTTTCCCTCTGATGTCCTCCAGCTGCTCCGCCTCAACTCTCTGTGATTTACAGAGTTTACAAGAAGAAGAAGAAGAACACTACAAGTCACAACAAACACTGATTTATTTGTCACGTCATGTCATGTCCATACGACTCTGACTAGTTAAGCTGGCACAGCTCTCACTTTTCCTCCCGTCTGCGTTTTTAATCTCAAACACTTTTCCAACCCGACTTTCCTCAGTCAGATGAAATTTGAATTTCAATCCCTGTGTGCTGAATTCAACCATCAGTTTGCTTGGTACTTTTTCTGTGTAACATTTACAGTGATTCAGCTCCAACGAGGCAAAAATCTGAAGACATTTAAGCTCCTTCAGGTGTTTGTAGGACTGTAATTCTCTTATCTTTCAGCTTTTCTTCACAAACCTTTCCTTTGTAGTTCCAAGTTTCATCTTGTGTGAGGCGTGTGTGCACATGTGCTTGTGTGTTTGTGTGTGTGTGTGTGTGTGTGTGTGTGTGTGTGTGTGTGTGTGACGGACGGGTATCAGCATGGATTAGTGAGTAAAGGTAAGCGTGTGTCTCTCCCTGTCGAGGCGGATTTCCATCCCTCTCCTCTTCACTCCAGTCTCACACATCGACCTCGACTGAACCGCCGCCGCCTCATCTCGTCCTGACTCGTCCTCCGACTCTCTCACTGCTGACTGATGGTGGCTGAACACTTTGCATGCATGTGTGTTTGTGTGTGAGTGTGTGTGTGTGATTGGTTGGTTGTTTTGTCTCAGTCCGTCGTGCGATGACATTACTCCCTCAGGAGGCAGAGCGATTCGATGGACTGTCTCTCCTCTACTGGTAAGATAATTGCTGCTGTGCTCCTCCTCCCTTCCTTCTTTCCTTCCTACTTTCCTTCTTTCCTTCCTTCTTCCTCTCCTTTTAAAACTTGGCTCTTTAAGACGCTTTACAGATTTAGTTTTTCTGCCTCGATCTTCGGCTGCTGCATGTTTGTCACATGCATGGTTCGGAGGTGGAGCAGCTTTACCGCCAGACGTCGCATGCATGTGCGCAACTCATGATGTGAGAGCTGATTTAAAGAAATATGCCACATTTTTAATCACATTGAATTAATCAGCTCTACGTCAGCACAGCTCAGATATTTTTCAGAAATTTCAGAGACATGTTTTTGTTTTTCCGTCTGTAAGAAACTTCAAATTTAAACTTTCTCTGTGTCGCAGGACATAAAAGAATTAGTTGATTTATAAATCTCAGTCAGTTTACAGTTCAAATAACTGATGAGTTGTTTCATTTGATTGTCAACTAAAAATGCTAAAAACATTTTCTGGTGTATTATTTTAACTTTATAAATTACAAATTAATTTCTGTAAAATTACAATAATAATCTGCAATTGAATATGTAGCTTACTATATTATATATATATATATATATATATGCATATTTGCCATTATATATCTATATATATATATATATATATTATATATACATGGATATCCATATATATATATATATATATATATATATATACATATATATATATATATATACATGGATATCCATATATATTATATATATTATATATATATATATTTTGTCATTTTGGGATGGATGGGGGTAAAAAGAGGAAGATGAAATGTGAGTTCTTCTTCTTCTTCTTCTTCTTCTTCTTCTTATTCTTCTTCTTCTTCTTCTTTGTCTTCGTCTTCCTGGTGCTCTGAGCTCACAGTTTGTGCAGTCCCGCTAACAAACTGGGATAACAGGAGCTAACAGCAGCTACAGTTGTCAGCAGTTTACTTAAAACAAACAAAAGTACTCATTCTGGCTTATTTTGCAGCTACATTAGAGACAGCTCGGTGTCTGTAATTGCTACCAAATGAATAAATAATATGTAGTAATAGAGGACAAAGTATATTTTTATATTTCCCACTGACGTGGTGAAGTAAGTCGATGTAAGCTGCGGCTCAAAATCTGTTTTGTAACATGTATGATCCAGTTATCTTCATCAGTCAGTCATATCTGTGGAACGTGTAAACTGGACATGAACGTAAAGCAGCTTACGCTGTACGATGACTCCAATCAGCTCAATGATGATTGATCTTTTCTCATCCGATCACCTGCTGATCCTGTTTGAACTGAAGCTGCACGCAGCGTATTGATCTGTCTGCTTCTTTCTAACGTCCAGCAGGAGGCAGGATCACTGGCGGCAACTACAAGGTCTGATTGTATAGAGTCTTATGGACAAATCAGCCAACTTCTTCTCAGTTTCCTCATGAGTTCATGCTCTCAGTCTCTGGTTTCAGGTCTTCAAGATATTGACACTGTCGGTATCAACTTGAAATTTGTTAGTTTATGATGAAAACGTTACACAGTAAAAAGTAGTAGAAGTTTAAGCCATGATCTTCTTCTTCTGCTGCTGTGTAGATTTGAGAACTGGTGAGTGCTGGATCACACTGGCATGGTGGCTCTGCGATGGTGTGTGTTCCACCTGGCAGCCAGCCTGTGTGTGTGATGTTAATGACATGCGGCAGGTAATGCAGATTATCAGGTATTAAGTGATCAGTTTAATTGCACCCTCGTGTCCCAGCAGTTGGCTTCGCTGCACGTTGTCGGCTGTTCGTGGGATTCAGAGCTGCTTCTGATTTATTACGTAATTCACAACAAGAAAAAAACAACAAAGGCAAATTAATTAGATTTAGAGAAAAGCAAGTCGCTGAATTCGTCCCCATCAGCTCATCTAAAAATGGGCAAAGAGGTGAAGCCTGGGTGAGGTCGGCTGAATGAAGCCTGATTACTGAATCCATGACAGCTATGACGACACCCACCTGTCAATCAAAGTGTCCACACTCACTTAAAATAATTTGGTATTCCCGTGTTGGCTTCACTCGTGTTGACAGTTCTCGTTCCAGGTCAAATACTCAAATACTGATGATTTGTCACGTCCTTCAACTAACTACAGACAAACAAAGGACTCCCTGCTGTGTCAAACAGAACAGAGCAAATCAGTTCTAAAGCACCTTTTGACCGTGAGGTCGGACCAAATCAACGCTGTGGATGCAGCGTCACAGAGTTTAAAGCCTGCCAGCTGAAGCTCAAAGTACCGATCCACACAGCAACGACTCCATGAAGCAAAACATGGAAGATGTAAAAGTCTGTCCAGTTTGTTATGTGATGATATGAAATGTGGCACCGCCTTTACATTTACACTGCAGAGCACAAAGAAACATGCACAGTCCCGAAGCCACTAAACAATTCAAACAATAAGACAGGCTGACTCTGGATTGGACCTGATGAGACCTGACTGCAGGCAGTCTGGGAATGACTATCCAATCAGTGAAGAGGAATCCACAGCAAGGCGGACCACCCCAGGAGAAGAGGCTGCAAAGCTTTGTCAGAATATGAGAGCAAGGATTACTTCAAAATATGATACATGCTCTGCAATGGCTGTAATATAAATGTGAGGCATGGAGGGGTAATTGAATTCTCCTCAAGGCCCCAGAAAACTCTGAGGCCGGCCCTGTGAAGTCAGTGTGTCCAAAGACCAGACCAGCAGACAGCAGGTTAACCACGTTCATGGAAACTCTTCAGCTTTAATCTAAAGCTTCTCTCTGCACACACACGCGCACACACACACACACACACACTCTGGGACTATCGAGGACATAATGCATGCTTTATAACGTTCCTTTGATTGTTTCTAATCACTGTTTGTGTCTGTTGGGGCTTTTCTAACATCCAGGTCACGGCAGGGTTCAGCCGCTGTGCTGTTTAAGAGGCGACACATTTTATTGGTTAGGATGCGGCTGGGTGGAGGAGGGAGGAAAGGAGTGGGGAGAAAATGACAAAATCCTGCGTTGATTTGATTATTTTGTGCAGCAGAGCACGGAGGAGAGAGAGAGAGAGAGCGAGAGGCTTTGGACGAGGCAGGATGTTGATATGTTTTTGAATCTGTTGTGTTTTTGCTCGTTGCCAGGACGATCATGGGCCCGCACGGCATCAACCGAGCCGTACAGAGGCTGGAGTTCTGCGACTGCAAGAAGGGGCTCGGTAAGTATCTCCGTCCTGACCTGCCTCACCTCTGAACCATTGATAATATACAAAGCTGCTGCTCCACGTGTTGAAGTGTGATGTGACGACAGCGTCTTCCCAGCTGACCTCTGCATGTTTGCACACACAGGTGTGAAGATCATTGGAGGTTACAGAGCGCTGACAGGGGAAGAGTTTGGCATCTACATCAAGCGTGTGGTAGGCGGCGGGCCGGCAGCTCTGGACGGTAAGTCTGTGGAAAGATAAAGACAGTTACTGTTATTATTTTATCCTCCCTCACATCTGTCTGTCTGTCACTCTGTTCCAGGTCGGCTTAAGTCAGGTGACCTGATTTTGGATGTCAATAACATCAGTCTGATCGGGGTGACCAATGAAAGGTGAGTGCTGTGTCGGCAGGTTATCAGTGAGTGTGGTGAATGCTCAGTTTGTTGGTTCAGAAAGTCTTTTGGTTGGAATGGTCATTAAGTTTAATTTCATTCAGACATTTGAGAGGAACCAATGATAACACAGACATTACAACATATGTTCTAGATTGTGTATTTGGCTTCAGGTGCTCTGACCTTTCGGTGAACATGGTAACGTCATCAAAACATTCAGTTCTGTATGTTTGAGCTGCACACCTGCTGATGATGTCACGTTCCTGATAGGGCGGTGGAGATCTTGAGGACAGCCTCGCTCTCTAATCACATGTCGCTCCTCATAGCCAGAGATGATGAATCCAGGTAAGACTTTGAAGCTTACATACACACACACCACCTTCATGGATTTTGAGTCCCATGTTGTTTGTCACGGTTTCCGTGGTGAGGTTACCTGAGGACACACCTGATCACGATCTGCTTTGACTGCTGAGTTTGATTCATCTCAAATTAGTGCTGATACAGTAAGACCATTAAGACTGTTCCAGTCTTTAGAGATACAACCATATCAGGAGTGTCTCATCATCACAAATCCAACTTCAGCAGTGTTACGTCATCATGAGAACATTACATAACAGTACAGGTAACGCTGCAGAGCATGCCTCGCCTCTTTTTATTATTATTTATTTATTGGTCTTTTCTGATTGGATGGACGTTACGTGTCTTTCCTGTCTACATATAAACGCTGTTCGTGTACCTCATTAATAAATATTCCAGTAAACAAGCCCTGCAGCACACCTGTCACCTGTTCAGGTGAGTAGAAATGATGAAGCCTTTAAGGGCCGTGGCATACAGACGAGGCGCAGCTCTGATTCAGGCTTTGTGAGTGGTTTGATCCGCCCTCGGTGTAAAACTCTGAGCTGGATGTTTGTGGCTGACGGGCAGCATCCTGCGGTGCAGCAGCAGGAGGTAAACTGACCTGGCACTCTGCTGTCCCCTGTGCTTTTCCACATCAACCTGCCAAGTCCAGACAAACTCACAGTGACACAATAAGGACACTCTGCTGTCTGTTCATGGCGTTTCTGTTCAGAAAAACAGTCGAGCTGATCAGACACGCAAAGCAGAGATCAGCAGAGACGGCAGCAGGCGGCTTTGTTTCCACTGCATCATTTTCTGTGGGTCACTCAGAGTTTGTGTCCAGCTCCTGGATCTGTAGGACTGAGCATGTTGTACAACTCCTGACTTCATGATTCACACCCTGGTAACAACGTTAATTAGTGTTCAAAGTATTCATCGTTCATTAAACAGAAGTCTTATAATTCAGTCTCTGAGACTAAAGATAGATCAGAGCTGAAGCTGATCTGAGGTCAGACCTGCTGGAAAAGTTACCGACATCCAGCAGCTGACGGGAAACGACGGCAGAAGAACGGTCGTCCCACCTTTTGGCAGAGAGAGGAGTCCTTTCATTTTATTATTACGAACCCAAAGCGTGTGTGTGTGTGTGTGTGTGTGTGTGTGTGTGTGTGTGTGTGTGTGTGTGTGTGATGGCAGCTTTGTGCCGACACGTCAGACGTTCGCCTCAAAGCTCGACCTTGTTTGTTGCAGCGATTCGTTTCACACTTAAAACAAATGCTGATGATGGCAGCTGCCTGCGCGGGTCACAGCGAGGACGCGTGGTGAAATCATGCAGAGAGGATTTGCTGCTGCGTCCTCACAGGTTCAAAAACAAATGTGGCCTAAGCTTGTTGGGTTCTGTCATTTTAAGCTGTCGTCCAGACCTGAAAAGAGTTCTCTGCTGACAGAGACGTCAGTGATGCTAACAGGCCACGCTGAGTCCGTCCGTTAGTCCACAGTGCAGCTCAGATCTCAGCGTGCTGCATGGATGGAAACACACTCACGTTCTCCAGAGGATGAACCTGCTGACCTCTGATGCATTTCATGAAACTTGGTTCAGACATTGGCAGAAACATTTAGCTTTAATCAGGCGTCATCATGAGGTCTGAGCTGATCGTGAGCTCACCTGTGATCCTGCACCTGTCGTCTTCTTCTATTCTGCCAATAATGAACAAAACTGACCTTCGTGAAACGATGAGGAAGTGAGACCGCTGCGCTAAACGCTAACAGCTTAGCATCCCGGTCAGAACAGTCTGAAGACAGTTTCAGAGACTCAGACTGAGCTCCGTCAGGTCTGTTACAGTTACCTGTTGTAGGTAAAAGGTGATGAGCGCAGCAGAAAGTCAGTTTACTGACAGGTGATCAGTCTGTGACCTGTTTTGTCTCAGTGACTGTGCAGATCCTGTTTAAAAGGTATTAACATGCAGATCAGACAGTGACCTCAGGTTTCCTCTGTGACCATGTGAGGGAGACAAACACTCACAGATCTGCACACACAGCACGTCACATGATCCGCACACGTCACATGATCTGATTTAAAGTATCACAGTGAAGAGGAGCACACAGGTGATCGTCTTCATCTGCAGACTTCATCTTCACATTCAGATGAACTCAGAGAATCAAGTTCACACCCAACGACACACGCTGTTAGTATAAAAACATATTTCTAAATTTAAAATGCATTTACTGTGTGTGTGTGTGTGTGTGTGTGTGTGTGTGTGTGTGTGTGTGTGTGTGTGTGTGTGTGCGTCCTTCAGGAGGGAGTTTGCTGAGTTGATGGAAAAGTATGGCTCCAATAATATCACAGCTTCAGGACGAATCTCTCCTACTCAGCTGTCCACAGGTAAACACAGTAACTTTCCTGAAATATCCTGATTTCCCCCAAAATGTCCTTACATGTCCAACTTTATGAAATTCTTCCTAAGTTCCAGAAATATTCCAGAAAAGGTTTGTAAATCATCTGCAGGCTACCAAAGATCTCCTCAGAAGATCTGAAACACTCTTCGTCTTTCTGTCTCTCACGCTGACTCGCTCCTGCACCGTCTTCATGCCACATTATTCTTTTTATGAAAGTGATTGAACCTGTCGTCATTTTCTCCATCTTCCTCCCACCCGTCTTCCCGCTTCTCTCCCACCTTTCTTCTCCTTCTCTTTAATCTGCTCAGGGAAGCTGACAGACACGGCCTCCTCCTCCTCCTCTTCCAGATCAGAGAGCCCCCAGCTCCTCAGCCCTAAAGAGGGGGTCACCGCCTACACCCACGCCCCGTCTCACGCTGCCAACCCCCCCTACACCGCGCACACGCCCCCGCACGCCTTCAGGTAGGCGGCAGCAGATGTCAGACTTCTTCTCTGCGATGAAGCCTGTTGTGGCTCTAAGCTGCAGTCCAGAACATGTCTGCTGCCATAAAGTGTAAAATAAAGGAGGAGACGCTGCAGCACACACACACACACACACACACACACACACACACACACACACACACACACACACACACACACACACACACACACACAGCTGCTCTCTGATGGTGTTTCAGGTGGTTACATAAACTGTTAAACTGTTTCTGCAGCATGGAAACATCAGCAACGGCTAAAAATAGTGAAAAGCAACTTCAGCGATTTCACAGAGAAGTGTGGGATGACCAGAAAGAAAGAGGTGGAGGAGGTGGAGAGGAGGAAGAGGAGGAGGAGGAGGAGGTGGAGGAGGAGGGTGAGGAGGGGTGAGGAGGGTGAGGAGGTGGAGGAGGTGGAGGAGGTGGAGGAGGAAGAGGAGGAGGAGGGGGAGGTGGAGGAGGAGGGTGAGGAGGGTGAGGAGGTGGAGGAGGTGGAGGAGGAGGAGGAGGAGGAGGAGGTGGAGGAGGTGGAGGAGGAAGAGAAGGTGGAGGAGGGTGAGGAGGTGGTGGAGGAGGAAGAGGAGGAGGAGGAGGAGGTGGAGGAGGAAGAGGAGGAGGAGGAGGAGGTGGAGGAGGAGGGTGAGGAGGGTGAGGAGGGTGAGGAGGTGGAGGACGGTGAAGAGGGTGAGGAGGGTGAGGAGGGTGAGGAGGGTGAGGAGGTGGAGGAGGAAGAGGAGGAGGAGGAGGAGGAGGTGGAGGAGGAGGGTGAGGAGGGTGAGGAGGGTGAGGAGGTGGAGGACGGTGAAGAGGGTGAGGAGGTGGAGGAGGGTGAGGAGGGTGAGGAGGTGGAGGAGGAGGAGGACGGTGAGGAAGTGGAGGAGGCTGAGGAGGGTGAGGAGGTGGAGGAGGGTGAGGAGGGTGAGGAGGTGGAGGAGGTGGAGGACGGTGAGGAGGGTGAGGAGGTGGAGGAGGGTGAGGAAGTGGAGGAGGGTGAGGAGGGTGAGGAGGTGGAGGAGGGTGAGGAGGGTGAGGAGGTGGAGGAGGTGGAGGACGGTGAGGAGGGTGAGGAGGTGGAGGAGGGTGAGGAGGTGGAGGAGGGTGAGGAGGGTGAGGAGGTGGAGGAGGAGGAGGACGGTGAAGAGGGTGAGGAGGAGGAGGACGGTGAGGAGGAAGAGGAAGTGGAGGAGGTGGAGGAGGGTGAGGAGGTGGAGGACGGTGAGGAGGGTGAGGAGGGTGAGGAGGTGGTGGAGGAGGAAGAGGAGGTGGAGGAGGGTGAGGAGGGTGAGGAGGGTGAGGAGGTGGAGGAGGAGGAGGAGGAGGAGGACGGTGAGGAAGTGGAGGAGGTGGAGGAGGGTGAGGAGGGTGAGGAGGTGGAGGAGCGTGAGGGATTCATGGTGGGACTGGATGTGAGCGGCAGCGTGTCTTTGTGTCTTTGTGTCTTTGATGCTTCGTGTCTCTGTTTCTCTCCCCAGTGACAGTGTCATTCAGTTGATCTGTGTTGCCAAGGCAACAGGCCTGGGACTCGTCGTCAAGGGCGGAGCCAACCGGGCAGACGGACCAATGGTGTTCATTCAGGAACTAGTGCCTGGAGGAGACTGCCAGAAGGTCGGCGTCCTCGAAAACTGAACCTCTTTTATCGTTTCTAACAGCCAATCATCAGCCAGCTCACCAGCAGCAGTCAGACTTTCTCAGACTGTGTGAAGTCGTTGATGCGTCATGTGGCGTTCCCCTCAGCTCTGCTCTAGGACCACACGTTGTTTCAGTTAACTTGCTTTACTGTGAAAAGTTTTACATTCGTAATCAAATAAATAAATTGAAAAGTTGCTCTGAAGTTTGTCTCACAGAATAATCTCAGATTTAACAGTAAATGTTCAGCCTGAAGAAACGTTTGTTTGCTGTTTCAGGACGGCAGGCTGCAGATCGGTGACCAGCTGGTGTCCATCAACAAAGAGTCCCTGATCGGAGTGACGTACGAGGAGGCCAGGAGCATCCTGACACGAACCAAACTCAGGTCGTGTCCCGCTCAGCACACACACCTGTCTTATTATGAATATGAATAGAAGTACTGGTTGGCTTCGAGCTGGACTGATTCTCTTGGTGCTCTTACATGTGAGGACCATTGGCTGGTTTGTCCTGTGTGTTGCAGACCGGACCCCACCGTGGAAATTGCCTTCATCCGGCGGAGGTCGTCCTCCAGCTCCAGCAGCGGCCCTCACAGCCCCATCTCCCTGCAGTGCTCCAGCGGTGGAGGTGGACCCCAGACGAAGGCCCCCGGGCTGGGCGCCATGGCTCCTCCCGCTCCGCCCGCCGTGGTCACCAAGATCACCTCCAGCCGAAACCCGACGAGCGAGACTCTGCCAGCAGTCAACGTGAGCCAGGTGAGGTCAGACCAGAGGGATCAACGTCATCGCTGTCAGGTCACGACACGTGACCGCGCTGTGATCAAAGCGTTATTAATATGTTGTGTTAACGTTTGCAGGTGAGAGTGTCTGCAGCCAGAACAGAGCAGAGTCACAGCTCCGCCCCAGCAGAGAGCGACGGCGTCACTGAAACAAACCCCGGTGTGTATCTGTCTGAGGAGTGTACGCTCACACACACACCATCATCATATGATTAAGTCAGAGCTTGATGCAGGATCAGACTGGTAGTCTCTGAGACGTCCCCGCAGACTGTCTAAAACTGGACGTAGTCTCTGAGACGTCCCCGCAGACTGTCTAAAACTGGACGTAGTCTCTGAGACGTCCCCGCAGACTGTCTAAAACTGGGCGTAGTCTCTGAGACGTCCCCGCAGACCTAGTTCTCGTGAACGTCCCGCAGACTGTCTAACTGACGTGTCCTCTGTGACGTCCCCGCAGACTGTCTAAAACCTGGACGTAGTCTCTGAGACGTCCCCGCAGACTGTCTAAAACTGGACGTAGTCTCTGTGACGTCCCCGCAGACCAGGCTGTAAACATGTTTATTTCTGCTGTCTAACATGGGGACTTATGGAGACTGACTCACTTCTGGAGCCAGCCTCAGGTGGACGTTGGAGGAACTGCAGTCTGTGGCTTCACTTCACAGTCATGGTTGAAGTTTTAACACCTCATACAAACATTTTCAAAGGTCGTTAACCAATCAGACGGCAGCAGGATGTAACTGCACAGCAGTTGTAGGAGAATCAGGTTTTTAATGTATGCAGACACACATGGTCGATGACCTGCTGCGAACTGTGCGGTGTAAATCTGATCTGATGGAGACAGAAGAGGAAGGATGTGGTGACAGATGGCGTGTGGTTGGCTGCCTGTCGGAGGAGGAAGTGAGGCAGGCGGGAGGTCTGGCTCTGATTGGCTGAGGAGGTGTGAAGCATCATCACGTCTCTGTGTGAGCGAGGGATCCTGAGGACTCTCTCCATATGTGCGTTGTTGTGTTTGTCGTCCGACGTCACAAATGAAGCAGATCTGAACGGACCAAAGGGAAACTCCAGAAATCTTTGTGAACTGAAATCAGTAAAGACACGTTCGAGAGCCTCCACCTGTCCTACGATGGAGCGAGACACCCGGCAAACAACAAGGCCGCGCTGTGCGGACGGTTTCTGAATATGATGATTTTAAGATCATCTCACCGTATTTGTGCGTTAAATGGAAATTACACACAAAGTGTGTGACCATCTGACTGCTCGTGTGGCCAAAGCTGAACAAAACTCAAGATGGAACAACAACCAGAGAGAGTGATGAGCACTGTCAAAGCTCTCGTACACGTGATAACGTGCACGGCACAGTCCACACACGTGCATGTTTCTATGCGTGTCGTCTGCATTAATCTGCATGAGAGGAAAAAGCATGAAAAGATGTCTGATGTTACAAACACGTGACTGAAGTCTGATAATCACAATTTATTTTATTTCTGATTCCAATAAAAATCAAATATTTTCCAGAACATCAGCGTCAGAAACTTCACAGAAGTCCAATCACGCCCAGCGTGGATCATCGTCATTAAATTGACCTGTGAATGTTGAAATAACCTCGTTCATATAAAACGTGTATTTATTCGTGTCTGTCTGATGGAGCTCATGTTGCGGTGCGACTCTTCCTGAGTCGTTTGCTGTTCACTGAGATGGTTCATCATCTGATCAGGATCCTCCATGTGGAGACGCCTGATGATGAAGCTGCTTCAGCATAAAAGGAAGTCACTCAAACTGTTAACTGAGTTTGTGTTTCTGTCTCCAGAAGCTTCCAGCGGTCAGACTCTTCACAGGAAATGTTCCCTCAGCACCAGCTGTCGCCTCAAACTGGAGAGACTGGAGCAGGTGTGTGTGTGTGTGTGTGTGTGTGTGTGTGTGTGTGTGTGTGTGTGTGTGTGTGTGTGAGAGAGAGATTCAGATTTATCTTTAATATGAATAAAGAGCTGCAGTCTGTTCAGGCTGTTAACCTCAGTAACCGAACACTACACAGCTCACAGCCCGGCTAACAAACTGAGCTAACATGAGCTAACAGCAGCTAACAAACTGAGCTAACATGAGCTAACAGCAGCTAACAAACTGAGCTAACAGCAGCTAACAAACTGAGCTAACATGAGCTAACAGCAGCTAACAAACTGAGCTAACATGAGCTAACAGCAGCTAACAAACTGAGCTAACAGCAGCTAACAAACTGAGCTAACAGCAGCTAACAAACTGAGCTAACATGAGCTAACAGCAGCTACAGTTTGCAGCAGCTTCATCGCCTCTCAGTCACCTCAAACACAGAGCAGTGACAACATGTTGGCTGTTTGTCAGTTTCAGGGGCGTCGCCAAAGCGAGCTGTATTGATCTGTGTGTGTGTGTGTGTGTGTGTGTGCAGGCTCTGGATCTGCTCGGTCTGAAGCCCACAGAGGTTCAGTGGCAGGCGATCAAGTCCAGACTACGAGCTGATCCAGCTGGGACGGTGGCCTTCACAGGTAGGACGAGCGTCTTCTTGTTGGTCAGTCTGAATCCAGAACTTAAATCAACCAATCAGCTGGTGGAAAGTTGTTTTTGTTTTTGTGTGTAAATGTAGGATGAAGATTTTCTTTGTGTGTCGTGTTTGAACAGATTTCGAGAGTCTGATCAGGGAGCTGTTCCAGCCTCAGCTGGAGGAGTTGGCCGTCTCCCAGCCGGCGTCCAGGTTCACATCTGATGACCTGTCCAGTTTGTTGGAGTCACCGACCAACCCACAGGTACGAGCTCACTGCAGGGCCGACCCTTCAACAGAACCGGGACCGAGTCCGGGACCGAGTCCGGGACTGAGTCCGAGACCGAGTCCAGGACCGAGTCCGGGACCGAGTCCGAGTCCGAGTCCGAGTCCAGAACCGAGCCCGGGACCGAGCCCAGGACCGAGTCCGGGACCGAGTCCGAGTCCGAGTCCGAGCCCGGGACCGAGCCCAGGACCGTCCTACAAACATACTGAACAACACAATCTCATTTTCTGATCTGAGTTGGTAAATTGGACCCTCTGAGCTCAGGAGTGATAGATGATACATTTACTCAAATAC
The DNA here is from genome assembly GCA_014281875.1 of Nibea albiflora. Taxonomy (NCBI): domain Eukaryota; kingdom Metazoa; phylum Chordata; class Actinopteri; family Sciaenidae; genus Nibea; species Nibea albiflora. The sequence continues at coordinate 20,566,467 of CM024806.1, forward strand.
TGTAATTAAGTACCCGTTTGAAGTACTTGTACTTTACTTGAGTCTCTTCTCATTACTTTTTATCTGACAGTAAAGAATCTGAATACTACAGTACACAAAGTACTACTTCAGGATTTGTGTACACGTGAACGTGTGTTTTGTGTGTACGGGCAGCAGAATGTGAATTAATGAGAGAACGCAGCAGGAAATGACATCACGACTGTCATCAGATCTCTGTCATCGGCGTGTTTGGTTGTTGGTGGTGCGATGCGCCGGTCCCGACCGCTCGATGTGGATCGATCTGTTGACGTTTGAACCGTCCTATCAGCAGACGGTAAAGATTTTCAACACTGTGTGTGTCACACGCTAACAGAACAATCATCGATCACAGCTGAGCTGTCCCAAACCACATGTGGATTCATCCACCGCTGAAAATAGTCCCAACAGATGCACCATGTCCTCCAGTGATGAGTGAAGTGTTGTTGGCTCGCCACCCTCAGGCTGCTGTTAGTTCATGTAAATGTGAGGACCTTGCTGTGATTTCAGCCGTCACTGTCGGACTCGGAGGACCTGGAGGAGATGGAGCGGCTGAGGAAGGAGCACATCGAGGCTCTGAGGGAGATCAAGAGGCTGCAGGTGAGACAAATCCACAGAGTTTACCTTGAAAGGTTGAAGGTCACCTGCGGAGACTCCATGATCTCCACAGAGAACACATATATCCTGTCGACATGCATGTGTGCTTCCTGTTGACTTCCTGTTGTTGCTGTGGTCCAGGAGCAGCTCATCGAGTCTCAGAGAGTCCACCATCAGATGGAGGAGGAGCTCAGCAAAGTCAGACAGGTGAGATTTCTATGAGTCGTCATGAAGATGAACCTCCAGCGTGGTTTGATGAGTTCAGGGACAGTTTCTCTGTTTGACGCCTGTGATGATGTTATGTATGTGTCTGAAGACAGCAGACGTGTTGGCTTGGCCTCACCTGGACATTTCACAACATTTCAGTTTAAATTTACGACATTGGTCAAGTTAAACCGCCCCCGCAGTTTAAGCCTTATGAGGGCTCCACCCAGTGGTTGAATGAGGAAATGCACAAGTGAAGGAAAAGCTGCACCAAGCTGAAACACTCGAGGTCGTCGTGGACTCTGAGTATGAGAACTTTGCAGGTATTAAAGAGGATTTAAAGACCGTCAGCGTGTCAACACAGACTGACGTTCAGTTCAAGCTTCTTCTGTTTGTATCTGAACTACTTTTGTCTGTCAGCTTGTCGGTTCCTCGCAGAGACGGACTCACGTCTGAGGGTCAGATTGTCTCTTTGTCTGCAACCTTTATAGACTGAAATCCAGTCCTGCCACAAGCCAACTGTTTGTGAGCCACGGGTTCAATCTTTAACATTTTCTGAATCTGTTTTTTAAACGTCTGCAGCCACTTGCAGGAGTAACTCGAGTTCATGAAGTCCAGGAAAGCAAAATAAATGCCTGAACATGAAGCGAGCCCTGCCTGTTCCACTCCTCAGGTTCAAATCACAGATAGGAAACGTCCCAGCTGTGTCTTTGTTGTTACAATGCATCTGTTAGCGTCGTCTAAATGTGGATATCGATCGGTTTATGTAACAGGATAGAAGCTGAGAGGCAGGAGAGTGGGAGGCGGAGAGGCTGAGACCCTTCAGCTATGATTCACAACAAACAAACACAAGGAGGAACTATTTTAGAGCCCGAAAAAGATTCAATGAGGGCTTCACACACCTCCCACTGTAAGAGTGTGTGTGTGTGTGTGTGTAGGTGTGTGTTGAGCTTCACCTGCTGATCTATTTTAAAAGAAGCGCCCTTTCATAAGCCCACACACCCTCCGAACAGATGAAACCAAACATACCTCAGCACAGTCACATGAATCAAAGTTCACAAAATGTCCAAATTATCTGACAGAAACTGAACTTTGTAATTTAATCCACACTGACCTGTGATCAGGTGACCTGTGATCAGGTGACCTGTGATCAGGTGACCTGTGATCAGCTGTGACAGGTTTGTTGTCTCTGTCAGTCGTACGTCTGGTTCTCACACTATGTAACTTTGGGCTCCGGGTCGGGAGAAGTACGTAACGCTTTACGGCACTAAGTCACACAGCACCAACTATTTCACTGATTCTGGGTGAAACTGGATCAGATTTTATGGAGAAATGTTTCCTGGTTTTCCCCGTGATGTCCTCCGGCTGCTCCGCCTCAACTCTCTGTGATTTACAGAGTTTATGATGGACAGTGAAGTAAACTGCTGACAGCTGGGATGCCTAGCTCATGTTAGCTCATGTTAGCTCAGTCTGTTAGCTGCTGTTAGCTGCTGTTAGCTCAGTCTGTTAGCTGCTGTTAGCTCAGTCTGTTAGCTGCTGTTAGCTCATGTTAGCTCAGTCTGTTAGCTGCTGTTAGCTCACGTTAGCTCAGTCTGTTAGCTGCTGTTAGCTCGTGTTAGCTCAGTCTGTTAGCTGCTGTTAGCTCATGTTAGCTCAGTTTATTAGCCGGGCTGTGAGCTCAGAGCACTGTGAAGAAGAAGAGGCCAGCAGCTTCTATGGACATGATGGCAGAGGAGCAGAGAGTGAAGAGGACGCTGACGGAGGAAGCTAAGAAGAGAAAAGGAGAGAGTGAGCGAGCAAGAAGCCAGCCGGGACAAGAGTAAATCTGGACTGACTTTTAGTGTTGGTGAGAGCTTGGTGAAATAAAAGGCTGAAAGACAGACGCCGAGCTGGCTGACTGCTGCTGGACTAGTCAGTAAGATTAGCTGCTGCTGCTGACCTGGATGATGATTGGCTGTTAGCAAAGTTGTCATCTCGCTAGTTTCTGATCAGAAGTAATGTAATCAGAGTAAATACTAAATTGGAAATACAAATGAATACGTAATATTATCGTAATGTTTCCGTCACTGGATCACTGATCACACTGCAGACTGGCTTCATGTCCTTTAACATGAGCTGTTAGTTAGCAGGAAATGGTACATAATGTCACTGTCAGCCTCGGGCAATGTGTGTGTTTACATCACAGTGAACGGGTCACAGTGTTAAAATTAGACTTTATAGATGATTGCATCTGGTGAGTGAGTGAGTGCAGCTGGTGGAGACTGTGGACATTAGTGTGTGTGTGTGTGTGTGTGGTGTGTGTGTGTGTGTGTGTGTGTGTGTGTGGTGTGTGTGTGGTGTGTGTGCTGGGGCCCGACTGGTTGGGTAACTAATGGATCCCAGCATGAGCTGTCTTCCCTCCAGCTGTGGCCTCGGGGGTCTTGAAGCCTGACCTCCAGCTCTAATGAGGGCGATGTGGACCTCCCCCCTCGGCTCCTCCAGCTCCCCTGAAAAGACATAATGGAAGAAAGATCTTTTCCAGCACAGGCTGGCATATCTCAGCATATCACTTCTTCTACCTGTGATCAACTTTGCTAACAGCCAATCATCATCCAGGTCAGCAGCAGCAGCTAATCTTACTGACTAGTCCAGCAGCAGTCAGCCAGCTCGGCGTCTGTCTTTCAGCCTTTTATTTCACCAAGCTCTCACCAACCACTAAAAGTCAGTCCCAGATTTACTCTTGTCCGGCGGCTTCTTGCTCGCTCACTCTCTCCTTTTCTCTTCTTAGCTTCCTCCGTCAGCGTCCTCTTCACTCTCTGCTCCTCTGCCATACAGAGGCTGTGACGTGTTCAGCTTCTGTGAGGACTGCTGTGTTCCATCACGACCACAGGTGAGTTACAACAGCGACAAACCATTCACAGCCAAACAGAAGGTTAAGGTTGGATAAGGAAGAGGCCTGAAGTCTGAGAAGCTCCAACACCAACAACGTCTGTCTGCAAAGGGCTCAGGCAGGTCACCAACGACCAGCACCTGGCGTTGACTTCTGCTGCCACTTTGATAGACAAACAGTCCTGCAGCCACCCGGCAAGCTCCAGCTCCACTGTATCACCTCCACCTCCCCCACTTCAGCAGGGGCCTGGGCACCTCCACCAATGCCCACCTTAAAGCCCCCCACCCACCTCACGGACGTCAACAAACTCTCAGGAGAAAGTTTACTTCACTGTCCATCATAAACCCTGTAAATCACAGAGCTGAGGCAGCTCTCACCCAGGAGACACTGACAGATGGACTGTTCTCACTGTGTGTGTGTGTGTGTGTGTGTGTGTGTTCATGTGTGTCCTGTTAGCTCTCGTCGCTACATATGACAGCACCACAGGAGAGACAAGGCTGCCAAGTTCACTGCTGTCTACTTCCCTTTGGCTTTGTGTGTGTGTGTGTGTGTGTGTGTGTGTGTGTGTGTGTGTGTGTGAATACACATTAATAGAACACACTGAGGGAGTTCACGCCTCCATCTGAGCTGCACAGCAACATGAAATGTTCTTTTTTAAGGACACTGATTGGACGAGGAGGTCTTCAGATCTCCAAGGTGTTTGTGGGTTGGTGGGTTGAGGTCAGGACCGGTCCAGGTTTCTGTATGAAGCTGAAGAAGCTGAAGAAGCTGAAGAAGCTGAAGAGCAGTCCAGCAGTCATTCTTTGTATCTGCCTCGTTCGAGCTCTGGTGTTCTGGTTCTGCAGGGTGGAGTCGCGGTCCTGGGAGTGCTGACTGCACTCTGCAGGTCACACAGTCTGATTGTTGCCGGTGTCTGTTTCACCACCCTGTCAGTTATGTAACTTCCACTGTGGAGGCTGGTTTCCCCCTTGAAGGGCCTCACACCCGGCTGGATCACCAGCACCACCTTCAAGTCAAACACAGAGCCTGTATGATAAAGACTTTATTAGGACAGTCAGAGGTTCAAAAACAGACAACACACACGAGCAGGCACAGTAACAGGCCGCTGCATGTTGAATCATTTTTGCTCTGATTGGACTGAATGAATGTTTTGGCTCAGCAGGTCTCACGTCGGTCTTTCCTGTTGTGGTTTTCTCGGCTCTTGTTGCTCTCTAATGTCGGTGACCTTATCAAAGACAGAAATATGCTGAGAGGTGACGGGTCTGTGTGAGTCCTGCTGGGACACGACGTCTGCTGATCCAGTGAAACCTGCCTGAGGCTGAAGCACAGAGCTTCGTCACGCTAATTCATCCTGACACGAGAATTCAGAATCAGGACTGCAGCACCTTGAAAGATGGATGAGGGCCGAGGCCCTGCCGATGCTCTGCTGACTCATCTGTCCACATGTTGATGAGGAATCTCTGTCCTCCTTCACACTCTCCACTTCCTCCTTCCTCTGTGGCAGGAAGTAAAACTCTGCGCCGAGGAGAGTCGGGCCCTCAGGACTCGGATCCAGTTGGCCGAGGCGGCTCAGAAGCAGGCGAGGGGGATGGAGATGGACTACGAGGAGGTGATCCACCTGCTGGAGGCCGAGATCGCCGAGCTGAAGACTCAGAGAGTGGATCAGCCGGCGCCAACCAATAAGGTGACGTTCTAAATGTCTAACTGACCAATAAGATTCCTGAAAGTCATCATAGCTCTATCTGTCATCCAGCGCGCTCATGAACCACGTGCACATGTACACTCGTGTTTTGACAGATTTATTTTGATCCCAGGAGGAGACGGACGAGCTGAAGAAGAGAGTTGCCGTCCTGGAGTGTCAACTACGGAAGAGCGAAGCGACCAAAAAGGGCTTTGAGATGTCGACGGGCAAACTGCTGAGTTTCGTCGAGGTAAACAGGAAACAGTCCGAGTTGATCTCAAAGACTGAAGTTAGTTTTCACGCCGTCCTGCTGCCTCGCTGCTGAGAACAGCCCAACACATTTCCTCTGTTTGTTTGATAAAAACATGTCGGCGTCTCTCAAACAGCTTAAAACTGATAAACCAGTCCAGTCCAAACACACACGCTCATGTGACACATTTGTTTCAACAACGTTCCAACATGGCGACCTGAATCATTCAAACCAGACTGAAACCGATCGGACGTTCCTGCCGGACTGTGATGTATGAAACTGTAGATATATATACAACTGTATATGTATATAATATATACATATATGTCTGTCTGTCTGCAGAACGTTCAAGAGTTCCTGCTCGAGAGCCACGGACCGACGAAGAGCTACAGGTACAGAGTGTGTGTGTGTGTGTGTGTGTGTGTGTCTCATTGTCAGAGCCACGCTGCGGTCTCATAATGAGAGTCCTGCAGAGCGCAGAGCCCATTAGCCCATTTCAAACACACACTCGGCGGTCCGGTTTGGCCCACTTCAGGTAGGATTGGTGTTAATGGCCGCCCGCAGCGTTAGGAAGCGTGTCGACCGGCGCTGAGAGTGTGAGGTCACACCGAGACGTTCAACAAAGACACCACAGAAGAAGAAGAAGGTCACCGTCAGTTCCTAGTTCTTCTTCTGGTTCCTTTCCTTCTGTCCACCCTTCATTTCCTTTTTCACCTTTTAGTTTTCCTCTTTTATGCTTCCTCCTTTCTTCCCTCAATCCTTGCTCCTTCCTTTCTTCCTCCTCAGTCCTTCCTCCATTCCTTAAACCTTTCTCCTTTCCTTGATTCCTTCTGTTTTCTTTCATTCATTCCATCTTTCCTTCCTCTCTACCTGATTTTATCTTCCTCCCTCATCTCTCCTTCCTTCATTGCCTCCTGGTCTGGTCGGTTGTGTAAGTGTGATTCTGTAAACCAGGTCATCCGGTCATGTTATGAAGTCAGCCTGCCTGCTTCCTTTCTTTCAGTGTGGGTCAGTGGGACGCCTCACCTCTTCTTTCATAACCGTGGAACCCCCGGTCGTGTTTTCTCCTCACCTGTCTTGTTTCTAGGCCAGTAGAGGAAATGTAGGCTGTCCGTTCGCTCGGTTCATCGCGGGTTACTCGGGTGTGACGTGTTGTTCCACTTTCTTCTAATAAGTGGCTCCGATCTGCACATTCACTCCCACTTAATGAGGTTTTGATAATTATCACTCTCATTAAACACATGAGACATCCTGGCTCAGAGAAAGTCTCGAGTCTTTAAGCTGTGAGACAACAGGAAGCTTCGAGAATCAAGTCATAAAGTAGAAAATCCTGCCCTTGGAACCAGTGCACTGTTTCAGATCTCTGAATAACAGCTGCAACCATGGCGACGCGGCCGCTTCAGGAGCTTTACAGGGTGTTTTTAGCTCCATCCTCCAACCTTCAAACAACTGGAGGTGTGAGTTTATCCATCAGGCGTGACAAAACGCCGAGCAGAGACGTGTCAGGTCGCTCATCCAAACCACGACAGCAACACGGACGCTCTCATGAACACGTTTACTGCAGAATCAGTTCAAACACAAATGATCCGCATGCTGTGGCATAAACCAGCCAATCACGTCCTGGATGATGATCATTAGGATGTGATGGACATCTGTTCTAATCCATGATGTTAAAGACTCATTTCTGGACTGCTGTAATGTTTTAATGAACCGTTAAAGTTGGGCTGGACGGAGGGTCAAACAAACAATCAGATCCAGGTGTGTTTTTCTGATGGTTGCGTGCGTGCATTGCCAAACGATGTCATGGTGTTGCATCGAACAGGGCTGTGCGCTGTGTGCGTTACGGACAGTTACACCCTCAGTACCCTGCAGGTAGCACTATGAGCTAGCATCAGCGTCTAACTTCCAATGAATACATTCGAATCCATCCTGAAGACAACGTCCAGACCAGCAGTCAGCAGGCTCCTGGAGTCAGCGAGGCCCGGCCGCAGCACTCGGCCAATGCTAGCTACATAAATACTGGGAAGTTTTTTACAGCCTGGATGACGTCAGAACCTCAGAGCTACTAAAAATAACTAACAGTGAAACTCTCACATCTACATGGGGACCTCCACGGTGGCTCCATCTGTGGCTGTCTGTAGTCACAGTAGTCATTTTTTTACTGCTGACTCATCCTTCTGTCTTCTTGCAGCTCCGGAGATGTAAAGGTGGGTTCGACGTCTCAAGGCGTCCCTCCTCGCTACAAGAAGACTCCCTGGACTTCGGCCACGCTCGCCCAGGAGGCGAAGGAGCTCACAAGAACTGTCAGAGCCATCCTGGAGGTCGACTGTAAGTGAACTCTGCTCACCTCCACGCATGCAGGTCTGCATGTCCTCCTCCTCTATGTTTCTGTGCCGCCCTGCATGCAACTCTCCCCGGATGAAACCAAACTGATCCTGCCAACCTGCTGTTGTAACTGTCCTCCCCGTTTCAGTGCTGACCTTCTAGAAGACCCGGCTGGCGAGGCTCTGAGACATGAGCAGGAACTCAGCAGCTGACCGTGAACTCGAACACTCTCTTCCCTGACAACTCCTCATCTCCTCAGTACCTGCTAGCTATGGACTCATATCTCAACTGCATGAAACACGTTTTATCCTGTCAAACATCTCACTGCACTTCTCTGATTAGAACAGCAGTTTAATTCCAGTGTTTTAACCTGAATAATGTAGAAAAGAAAAGTTACACGTTAAAATTCATCATTTGTCTGTAGCTCTAACACTGGACACTTTGTACAGGTCAACACACTGGAAGCAGATCACTGTAAAGATGATGGACTACATGAACGTTTAAAGTTTTTGACGTGACTGCACACGAGCTGTGTGTTCTGTTTATACGCTGGTAGTCAGATGTTACACTAACGCACCGCCCAGCTGCAGTTTGGCGAAGAAGAAGCGTGAAATGAAATGAAGACAGCAGCAGCCACAGTCAGCTCCTCAAAACAGAAGTCACTTAATGCAGCTGTAAGTTCATGCTGAAGATAAAGGAGTTAGACTCGGATCATGGCTGAAGTGAAGTTTTTAATGTGCCCCTCTGTGTCTCTATAATCCTTCATTTAACAAACAATAGAAACAATATGAAACGTTAACGTCACCACATCATGTGGTTGCCATTTACTGTAGCTACCGTTCTGTCGCAGAGCGAGTTCAGACAATAACTTTCTGTAGCTTCTGTCTGTTATTTAATCAGTGCTCGTGTTTGTGCAGTAGCTTAGCCAGCCGAACAAACAAATAAAGCCTAGAAGCACCGTCAAACATTACAGGAGGAGAAATCCTGAGAACACGAGGTCAGGAGGGAGCCACAGGAATCATGCTGGAATACAGCCACCGCGGTCTGACCAGCCATGACTGAAGGACAGGTCGAGCCTGATTGGACGCTTTAGTCGCTTTTATCATGTTTGAGTTATTTGCTGTTTGTCCTTTTTCTTTTTCTGAGTAAATATTCTGAAACAAACCACCGCAGGTCACGAGTTGTTCTTTGTCAAGAGAAACCAGCCACTTGAAGCTACGCATGTATCAAATCTGGTATGTTCGGATTATCTCCGCCTGTAGCTGCTGTTAGATCAGCTGAGCTGTTCTGGATATTGATTGCTATGTATTGTAGCTAGCACTATGAGCTAACATCAGTGTCTGCCTTCCAGTGAATATGGCTGGACCGAACAGAACCTCTGGACCAGCAGTGAGCAGCTTTTCTTGCCGGTTTGGGCTGAGTCAGTTCAGTTAGCTACACGGCTGACGATGTGTCCATCATGAAGTCTTAAATCACCTCTGTACTGTCCCTGTTGGTCTCAGGGGCTGAGCTCCAACCCGGTCCGGTTTGGCTGCTGACCTCGGTTCTGTTAGCATGCTAACGGCAGGTTACGTTAGCAGCAGTAGCTGCAGCTGTTTTAAGGTTAGCTCCTTAAACATTGAACACATTTACATGATTTAATTTGTGCTAGTAAATATCAAACATGAAGTATTTGAGATGACGCTGCAGGTCGTGGTTTGTTCAGATGTGGGTTAACGGACCTGAGCATACTTACATAATTAACCGTGATTCAGGATCACAGACCTCCATCACTGTCCTGTTAGAGGAGAAGCAGCCAGAGCTCAGAGAAAAGTAGGTCAGTCTGATCCAGGTTAACAGCTGTGTGTGTGTGTGTGTGTGTGTGTGTGTGTGTGTGTGTGTGTGTGTGTTATAATCAACCTGTAGCACGTCTTCATCACAGCCCTCGTTGCCTGGATACGTGCTCTGCTTTTAAATCATGAAGCTTGAGACTGCAGGATCCTTTGTCTTCATTCACACACACACACCACACACACACACACACACACACACACACAGCCTGATGAGCAGACACCTCCACTTCATTCATTCGCTTTGAAAGCAGCGACTTGGACACTGTTACCATGGCGACGGTGTCTCGCCAATGACTTCCATTCAGACACGCTGAGCTCTTAAAGTCCATTTTAAAAATCTGCTTCAGGTTTTTTATCTTCGTGTTTCAGGAGGCGTCAGGTGACTTATGACCGCTTCCACCTCATGAAGGACGTGTTGAGTTTTGTCACCTTTAGTGTTCAAACAAGGAAACTGAGACCAACCAAAAAACTACGTCCAGGTTTTAGACAGTCTTTGACAGTCTCAGAGACTACGTCCAGGTTTTAGACAGTCTTTGACAGGCACAGAGACTACGTCCAGGTTTTAGACAGTCTTTGACAGTCTCAGAGACTACGTCCAGGTTTTAGACAGTCTTTGACAGTCACAGAGACTACGTCCAGGTTTTAGACAGTCTTTGACAGTCACAGAGACTACGTCCAGGTTTTAGACAGTCTTTGACAGTCTCAGAGACTACGTCCAGGTTTTAGACAGTCTTTGACAGTCACAGAGACTACGTCCAGGTTTTAGACAGTCTTTGACAGGCACAGAGACTACGTCCAGGTTTTAGACAGTCTTTGACAGTCACAGAGACTACGTCCAGGTTTTAGACAGTCTTTGACAGTCACAGAGACTACGTCCAGGTTTTAGACAGTCTTTGACAGTCTCAGAGACTACGTCCAGGTTTTAGACAGTCTGTTTGGTCTTTTGGTATTTTTCGGCTCCAGGTTTGAAACGTTTGTCTGTGTGGACAGATGAAGACTGTCACAGATATTACAGTCGGTATCTTTGTGTTTCTGTTGCCATGACAACTGGACCGGCATAAATTAGTGAGTCGGATCATTCAGGGTCATTCAAGCACAGATCTGCAGCACATTCAGCCTGATGAGTGTTTATTTGAGATTTAAAGGCACAGGCTGTGAGCAGTGAAAGGTTCGGTGCCCTGCCTTGCTCATGGGCACCTCTGCAGTGCCCAGCAGGTGAACCGGCACCTCTCCAGCTACCAGTCCACCTTCCATCCTTCGGTCCACGGCCTCATGGTTCAGTCAGCTCCCTGTCATTAGTTTATGGCTCAGCTTTGACAGACATGTTTGCACCACCTGACACCAGCCGTCCTGTTGACGCTCAGCCTGACAGGGTGAAACCTGGTCTGTGAAATGTAGCGCACAGATTCACAGTTTGTATTCACGGACACACAAAGCGGCTTCCAGCCTCGGATCAGGTGTCTTTGTTCCCCCGGTGAGAACCACATTGTCATCTCTGTGTACATACATGAAGATTACAGTGATGAGCTGAGCACACAGACTGTTTGACTTCCTGTGGACGGCACGCGAGACAATAACAGTGAAAGAGGTCTAAAGCCGAGTACAGTAACATGATGCTTCATCACAGGAGTTCATGTAGAACTCTACAGATGGTGTATTTACTCTGATTACATTACTTCTGATCACAAACTAGTCGAGTCGACAACTTTGCTAACAGCCAAACAGCAGCTAATATTACTGACTAGTCCAGCAGCAGTCAGCCCAGCTCGGCGTCTGTCTTTCAGAAGAAGCTGCTGACTGCTGGGCCTGAGAACCTCTTCTTCTCCTCCTCCATCTTCTTGGTTTTAGTTTGCAGGCTGATGTCTGCAGGGCAGCATTTGACGCTTTGCCCGCTCAGCTCAGTAAGTGTAGAAATCAGAGGTCCAGTGGAAAAGTACAGTAAAATCGGGGCGGTGGTTCCAGGAATGAGCTTCTCAGGAAGAACAGCCTGGATGGAAACTTGATACGGAGTGTTTGGTGATCTGCTGACCTGATTATGTCTAAATGTCTCAAACCAGGAAAGTGAATGTAAGCTTCATCTTACTGAACACAGCAGCTGAATGGTTTGATGACTGTACTTCTCCTCTGCAGGTCTTCCTTACGGCTGGGAGGAGGCTTACACCGCAGACGGAGTGAAATACTACATCAAGTAAGAATCAGACACTTTCAAGCTTCATCATGATCGTGGACGGATTCATCTGTTGGGAGGGGGACAAAGCTTCTGTTAAAATATGAAAGTATTAAAATGTCAGGATGTGTTCCTGCCCAGAGGCCACAGAACGTCAGCATGTAGACTGATGGTCCAAACGGACCAGTGGAAATCTGTGGTTCCCCTCCTGAAGCATGCAGGAGGAGGGCTGAAGGTGTCGGTGCTTTGCTGGTGATTTATTCAAAACCACAGCGTTCTGCACTGACGTGATCCATCTGGTTTGAGCGTGTCAACAAGACAACGGCAGTGTCACACCTCCAGACGACGACTGGAACAGAAATATCTTTAAAAAGAGATGAACACACACTCATACTGTACTGCAGGGCATCAAATATAAACTTAGATTAGAGGACATTCATTTCTTCAGCACACTGAGGCCTGAGACAGCTAAATTACAGAAAATGGTGGCTGACCTGCAGAGGAGCATGAGAGCAGTCAGCTGATTGGAGGTCACGTCTGGGAGGGAAAGCTGTGACAAACTACCCATGATGCCTTTCACACCCTCTGGCCAAGAAAATGGAAACATTGAGCTCAGCTTCCAGAGAAATGCAGAAAGAAGCCGTTCAGAGTGTGAAGCCATGTGTTTGCATCTCGTCATGTGTTTTCCTTCTGACAGTCACGTGACCCAGACGACATCATGGAGCCTCCCTGTGAGCAGCGCCCCGGGTCCTGCTCCACCTCCGGAGACCTCAGAGCTGGAGGGAGAGCCGGACAGGGGAGGCGACGGACCGAAGGCCCGGCCAGTCCATAGAGACAGAGATGTAACAACCTGCAGCACATTCATGCACATGTTAAAGTGTTTCAGAATAAATCTCTGCTCTGATCAATCAGTGTTTGACTCCTCCGAGTGCTTTGAAACAACTATAGCTACAGGAAGTTCAAACACCTGTACCTGAAGAGACAAAGATGATTATTGTCTATCGCTATCGTCTGTTCATCTTTTCATTAACTGTGAATTCCCCTTTCCAGCCCTGAGGTGTGTCTGCAGGTATTCTTTTCACCTGTAAGAGGAAGCAGCCTGTGTGTAACATGAGCGGAGGCTGGACTGAAGCTTAGAGTCATTTCAGTTCCTGAGACTTCATGTGGGTCGATTTAGACGCTGCTGCTCTGTGAAGAGATTCAATATCTTTCATTTTATTGTGCAGTAATGTCACTACAGCACGCAGTAGGACAAACAGCAGGAACGAAGAGTTCAAGCTGAAACTAAACTGAGGGTCAGAGCTTAAGATTAATAACTAATAATTAGCATACAGGTACAGCCACCATGAGATGGGCTTCACTCATCAGTCAACAGTATGCGGCTCCTAGTTGGCTGAGTAGCATGAAGTATAAGTACCTCAGACCTGAGTAAATGTACTGCATCCCACCTCTGATTTATTGGAGCATTTCTTCGTCACTTCAGTCTGTCTCCTTCCTTTGTCTCCTCGCAGCTGTGGACGGCCTCGCAGGCTGGTGCGCCGAGCGGCCGCTGTGTTTTTATTCCCAGCAACAGGAAGTCCTTTCTCAGTGGATGAAGCTATTCTGAGAAGGTCTGCATTCCTGGCTCTGAATTGTTCTTCAGGGCCACAATGGAGCCTGAAGTTTGCTGCCACAAGCTTGTCCAAACTAACAAGACCTTTTGTTTTTCCTCTTTAGAGGCTCAAAGAGTGAAAGAGCCTGAGCGCACAGCAGCCAGTCAACGTGAGCGCTCACGTCTGACACAGAAGAAAAGAAAAAACTTCTCTGTACTTTGAACTTTATTTTCAAGTTCATAAAGAGCCTGCTTTAAAGTTTTAACTATGAAAGTTACCTGGTGTGAGGACAGTCACCTGATCACAGGTCAGTGTGGATCAGTTAGACTTCATACTGAGAACCTTCACACAGACACAGCAGTGATAGTTTGTATGATATGTTCACAGAACGCGTCCTCAGAAGTCGTACTGTACTCTGTGAGTGTTATTATTGGACTCAGGTTATGTCATCGCGCTGGGTCGATGTAGAGATTTCTCTTTGTTTTCTTCTTTTACTGACGTGAGTAACAAAATGAAAGTCTGTGATGAGATTATTCTGTTTGTCTCAGTCGAGCAGGTCATTCGAGGAATCATTTATTAAGCGCTGCTGTGTGATTGTGGCACTTTCGGAGTGTGTGAATGTGTGTTGGTGTTTGATGTGAATGGTTGTATTTATAGTGCGAGTGCGAGGGCTGGAAGTGGAAGGCCGAGCCAATAATCTTCCTGCCTGCGGCTCCGAGTATTGATTTCCCTTCTCACTAGCAAGTGTGACTATAAATATCAGCTGTGCATGGAAACACTAATGGCACACACACACACACACACACACAGTTTTTACTGCAGTCACTCCTGAGCTTGTATGAGTTGCTGCAGAGCTCTCTATATTTAAATAAACAGGAACTGATTCAATAACTTCTCTGACACTAAATCTGCATTTTAACCAGTTGAGCTATCAGGACTGTCTGAGCTGCAGCAGCTGCATCACATAGCAAATGTATATGATATACACTCTGACATACACTGTGCATTACCTCAAATAAGGTCATAGTTGTTATGTAAGATGAGCTACATCAGCTCTCACATATAGAATGATTCGTATACTTCGACATCAGGCGAGCTGCATTCGCTCTCAGGAAGAAAATCATTTGATTTCAGTTTTTGTTTTCGTTTGCAGGTTTAGAGCATAGATTGTTCTGGACATTTCCGTCCGTTACTTGTGTAACACTAAATCAGGGAATCCCTCATGCAAAAGATTGAATTCAGCCGGGAACAAGCAAAACCTAATTTATGATAAGCCTCAGGGACTGGCAGCCAATCAGGAGCTTCACCTGAACCTGGAAATCCTCCACGAGTGTTTGGAACAGGCTGACCTGAGGTTACCTGCAGAAACGTATTTCAGGAAAATGTTCTGTACTGAACTGATGCCTCTTCATGTGTTCAGGATAAAGTGGAACAATGATGGAGGACATTCGTTGCAGTCCTGCTCTTTGCTTGTGTCTGAACAGTTTACAACCAAATCAGCAGCAGTTACACAACCTGCAAAGCCTCTTTTCCTTGATTCAACCTGAGAACTCAAAGGTCACAGACTGCATCAACAACTCTGTCAGGGCTGGATTAGAAAGCTCCACCCAGTTGATTGGTCTGATTAACAACGTCACTGATGACGAGTTCTTCACATCTCTCTGATTTCACTTCTCTGTGACGAGGAATCTCATTAACAGTCTCTTTACAACTGAAACAGGTCTTGGCTCGGCCACGCTGAGTCTTAAGAGGTATCAGCCGGTCAGTGCTCAGGCTGCACTCACTCAGCTTTGGTTATGTAAATCATCATTTCAGCCTGTAAAAGCAGATTATGTAACCATATTGTTGTTTAGAGCGTGCTGCATAAAACTGACCCACAAACAACCTCGTCAGCCTTAACGAGACGGAGACGCATCGTTTATCTCCTGTCAGCAGTCATGACTTCATCACCATTCATAGATGCACTGCTGACGACGTCCATTCAGTGAAATCCTTCTGAACAAATAAAAACTTTGAATTGATGAAGTGACAAAGATCGAAGAACTGACGGATGCAGCAGGCAGGTGAAGCAGATGTGATGGAGAGTGCATCATGACATGGAAACCACAGAGCGGATGCTGACCGCTGTAGCCATCACGACTGCACCGTCACCGAGCCGGGCCCAGCAGGTCCGACACCAGCTGAACACTGCTGTGACAGATATACGTGAACAGCAGAGTGTATGAGCGATGATATTTCCATATATTACAGCTGGACTGACTTTAAACTGTCACATATTTCCAGTTCTGCAGAGGATGAGTCACGCTGTGTTTGGCCCAGTCACCGCTCTGAAGTCTCCTGTCCTACTTTCCCTCACAGACGTCACAACATCACTGCGCTTTAGCAACCGCTGTTGCTAAGGAGGTTTTAACTGGAGCCGGGCTGATGAGGATTATCACGGTCTGTCGAGGACCAGCAGCTGTTTGACTGAAGGCGGACTGAGACCTGATCCACCAGGACGCCTACAGACACCTACAGACGCCTACAGACGCCTACAGACGTCTACAGACGCCTACAGACGTCTACAGACGCCTACAGACGCCTACAGACGCCTACAGACGTCTACAGACGCCTACAGACGTCTACAGACACCTACAGACGCCTACAGACACTTACAGACGCCTACAGACGCCTACAGACACTTACAGACGCCTACAGACACACGTTCCTGTCACATAGTCTATTTGACCACAGACTACAGACCACAGACTACAGACTGCAGACTGCAGACTACAGACTACAGACTACAGACTACAGACCACAGACTACAGACTACAGACTACAGACCACAGACTACAGACCTCTACAGACTTTGATTTTAAAGTTTAAAGTTTTTTATTGGGTCACTCCACACTTGTTTCCTCCTCTCCTCTCCTCTCCTCTCCTCTCCTCTCCTCTCCTCTCCTTTCCTCTCCTATCCCCTCTCCTCTCCTCTCCTCTCCTTTCCTCTCCTCTCCTCTCCTCTCCCCTCCTCTCCCCTCCTCCCCTTCTCTCCTCTCCTCCCCTCCCCTCTCCTCTCCTCTCCCCTCCTCCCCTCCTCCCCTTCTCTCCTCCTCTCCCCTCCTCCTCTCCTCTCCTCTCCTCTCCTCTCCTCTCCTCTCCTCTCCTCCTCTCCTCTCCTACTCCTCCTCTCCTCTCCTCTCCTCTCCCCTCCTCCTCTCCTCTCCTCCTCTCCTCTCCCCTCCTCCTCTCCTCCTCTCCTCTCCCCCTCTCTCCTCCTCCCCTCCTCCTCCCCTCCTGTTGGATTTGTTTTCCTCTCCTCTCGCGCACATGAGGTTCAATGTGTCCAGGCTGCGGGGGGAGGAGCTCGGGACAGGCGGCCTCTCATTGGATAAAAGTAGGTCAAGCCGGCCCACTCATGTGACCCAGGATCCTTCTGTGTGTGTGTGTGTGTGTGTGTGTGTGTGTGTGCTTCTCTCTGATTGGTCTAATTAAAGTTTTCTTCTTCATTAATGACTTCATTTAAATATCTGTGCTGTTAATAAATGCTGCGCTGTGATTGGCTGGCTGGGCGAACAGTAAAGAGAGAGGGGAGGGGGAGGGGGAGGGTGTTTGGCTCGTGGTTTGACGTCACAGTCCTCACACATGGGATCGGTGCTCGGTCAGTCCGCCTCCCGCAGCCCGGTCAGGCACCGCCGCACGCGCGCATAACGCGTCCCGCACCGCTCGGAGCTGCTCGGTTTTTATCGGAGAGTTTCTGTTTTGTTGCAGACTGACAGACGGACAGCAGCTCATCCACTTCCTGTCTTTAAAACCAGGTTTTGATTTGTTCTGGTCGGTGGAGAAAATGTCCCGACATCCCGTCCCGCTCAACCCGAGCTTCCTCCCTCCGGCGACGCACGGAGTCCTCAAGTCTCTGCTGGAGAACCCGATGAAGCTGCCGCTGCATCATGAAGGTGTGTGTGTGTGTGTGTGTGTGTGTGTGTGATGGTCGTCTTTCTGCACGGACACATTTACGAGTCATGTTCTGCACTTTGAACGCCTCACCTGCAGTGACAGCTCACCTGAGAATCAGACACAAAGTTTACAGCTGATAGAGCACTAACACACACACACACACACACACACACACATGCGCAGTAACATCATTAGAATATTAAGATGAGGTGAGATTCATTCGACTTTGTTGTTAATCAGCGGCTCTCGTGGACCTCATGGAGTCCTGTGGGACAGATCCATCTGTCCACGGGCAGAGGTCAGAGGTCAGCTGATTAGAGGTCCAGTGTTGTGTTCAAGGACACGCTGGGTCGCTCCTGGAAATGTTCAATCAATAAGGAGCCGTGGCGGTTCTGTGGTCTGAGGACACAGAACAGTTCTGACTGTCTCTGTCCAGACTGACGTCACGACTTCACTCAGCAGATTTTAGTCTGAAACATTGCTGACATGTTTAAAGTTCTTTGCTGCTCGAGGCCGTTAACCAAAGTCTGAGTGAGATCGGTCACTGACTCCACTTCCCACAATGCCTCTTGTTTTGAAAGATCTTGTGACCATGTGAAGATTTTTCTGAATTAAAGACTGAAAACTAATTTACAAACTAGCTTTCCGTCTTCTTCTCTGAGTTTGCTGATGCATTATTTTGTTGTAACTGTTGATCATTGGAATTGTATGAAATCATCAGCAACATGTAGAATATAACTTTTTACCATAAAGCCCCACGTTGACTTCTACGGTTTGCATCCAGCTTCACATGTCGTCACACCTTTAAATTCATTGTGAGCTCTGCGTGCAGGAACAGTGTGATGGAGGTTTCTCCTCGCCGCTGTCGCCAGGTGTTTGCACGCTGTGGGAATTGTTGGGTTGATTCTCTCTGTCCTCCTTTGCAGCTTTCAGCAAGGAGCAAGAGAAGGAGAAGAACCTGGAGGAGGAGCGCAGCGCCCCACAGTCGGCCTTCCTCGGCCCCACGCTGTGGGACAAGACCCTGCCCTACGACGGAGACACCTTCCAGCTGGAGTACATGGACCTGGAAGAGTTCCTGTCTGAGAACGGCATTCCCTCCAGCCCCTCCCAGCACCACCACAACCAGCACCAACCACACGCTGCGCAGCGCCAGCAGTCAATCATGCCTCAAGCCCCGCCCACGCCCGCTCCGTCAGTGATGGACCTCAGCAGCCACGCCTCCACCTCCGTACACACCAGCGTCGTCTCTCCAAACTGCTTGCACAGCAGCCCAGCGAGAGCAGGTAACTGGTCTGACACTTTGGACCACGATGGTTCTGTCATGAACATCTATAAGACAGTTCTTTAACATTTGAATCAGCCTGGTTATTTGGCTTAAAGCAGAGTGTCATCAGCACAGCAGTGTAGAGTCAAAGACGGATCCACGAGGAACTGGACGAGAAGTACGACGTCTGAAGGAGGAGAAATGATCCAGATCACCTGATGACATTTTCTGTAAATGAACAGAACACAATTTAAAAGATATTCAGGCTCAATAAGTCTCACACATTCACCGTGATTCAGCTGACTGACTACAGGAGGAACACACTCACATTTATCCGTAAACTAACGTGTCTTTAAAGTCTCAGTGAGTTGTTGGAGCTCCCACCTGCAGACACACAGGTGTGCACAGGTGTGCTCCTGTCAGTGATCACATGCTCTTTGTCACCAGCCGTCTCATGCTGACAACCAAAGGAAAGGCATTCATGTCTTTCATGGCGAGTTGTAGCCGCGAGTCTTTCTTTTGTCCTCTTCAGTGATTAGCGGTGATGGATGAGCAGACAGGTGCAGGCAGTCGAAGGCGTTCGGGCCTGCAGACGGGCTTTGTTCTGCGGTTAGTTAAGAGTTTGTTGGTTCTTGTGGTTCGTAGCGGTGCGTGAGGGGACCCGGCAGATGAGCTGGTTCCAGCTCCGACCCTGGTTGTCAGACTGAATCAATAAATGTTCGTCAGTTTGTCCTAAATGAATCAACACGGATGCAAATGTGTGTGTGTGTGTGTGTGTGTGTGTGTGTGTGTGTGTGTGTGTGTGTGTGTGTGTGTGTGTGTGTGTGTGTGTGTGTGTGTGTGTGTGTGTGTGTGTGTGTGTGTGTTAGCTGATATGTCTCCGTGCACAGCGGCCTGCTGTAATCTGCTGCTCTGTGTAAATATAGCAGAGAGTAATCTGTGGCATAATCTGTCATATTTGTATTCCCACACGGTCCTGTGACCGTCCAGCAGATAAGGAGGGAGGAAGGAGCAGCGTTACGCAGCGTTCAGCAGATAATGAACAACACAAACATCCTGCTGCTGCTCCAAACACCAGCTTAGCTTAGCTTAGCATAAAGACTGAAAGCAGGGGGAAGTGTTAGCTCACAGTTTGTTTCTGAT
The DNA here is from genome assembly GCA_014281875.1 of Nibea albiflora. Lineage (NCBI taxonomy): Eukaryota > Metazoa > Chordata > Actinopteri > Sciaenidae > Nibea > Nibea albiflora. The sequence continues at coordinate 20,586,342 of CM024806.1, forward strand.
GCTGGAACAAAAACAGCAGCGTGTCGTATGTTCTCACCTCATCTCATGCTGGAGACTCACATGAAGTCTGAGTGAGTGCTGATGGTGACAGACACGCTGAGCTCTGTGGGGAACATCAGGAACTGCAACTGTGCACGTTACACACACACACACACACACACACACACACACGTGTCACGTGTCATGTGTCACATGTCACCTCCTCCGGTCTGTCTGTGTGTTCAGCCATCACGAAGCTCGACGCACGTCGCCGTGATGCATCACAGACGTCAGCATCGTGTTTCTTTGGAGCCAGGAGCGGCCATATTTGTAGTTCAGCTGCTCTTGGATTTGACTCAGTTTGATTGAGCCTGTCAATCATAAGGTAGCCCCGCCCCTGAGTCCAAACTCTACGCTGTGTGGAAGAAGACGTCAAACAGACAGGAAGTGACGAGGAAACTGTTTACTGAGACTTGCAACCAGCTCATTTCTCCATAAGACTCTATACTGTCTGACCAGTGAAGCTGCCCCCTGCTGGACTGGAAGGTTGCTGCAGACACTTTTCACAAACGACCACATTTAAAGCAACAACAGGTCAGAATGAACCTTCAACGGATCGGACAGAACGTTAGATAGTACACACACACACACACACACACACACACACACACACACTCTCTCACCCACACACACACACACACACACACACACACACACACACACACACACACTCTCTCACACACACACATACACACACACACACACAGTTAATAATTCTGCATGTTTTTAAGGTTTAATCTCTTCGTTATGTAACAGCTCATAAAATACTGAAACATTAAATGTCCATCCAGCTGTGACACGAACCATGAAACTTCACAACACTCAAATTAAGACAATTATCTTTTAGTATCAGAAATATTCTGGATTTGATTTGAGGCGTTTCCTGATGTAACATCAGACTAATACTGAGCTGTGACAGCAGGCAGCTTTCTGCTGCTTCTCCTCTTCTGCGTTCATTTACACACCCACAGTTACGTTACATAACGCCTGTCTGTCTGACAGACGGTGGAAAAAACTGAAACACACTGATGTGTCGGGAGCCGAGCTGAACGAGAGCTGTTTAAATATTATCATGTGTTTAAGAGAAGACATGCTGCTCTCCTCACATCCATCTCATCCCATCACAGACGCTGTGTTGAGGATTTCACAGGTTAGTCTGAGTCCACGAGCGGCTCGGGCTGAACTTCGAGCCTAAAGAGCTCCTGTTTGTCACCTGAACCAGCGCCCAGTCCCTTCATTGTGATGACACACACACACACACACACACACACAGGTTGGTTCATGGTCGCCACCTGGTGGCTGCAGCTCGTCACTGCAGCTCTCTGATCATTCACTGGAGTTTGCAGAGTGATGAGTATTTTTCCCTTTTTTCCCTCCAGGACTCGCAAACTCCAGAAACACTCCCAGCCCCATCGACCCAGACTCCATCCAGGTTCCTGTTGGCTACGAGCCCGACCCGGCCGACCTGGCTCTGTCCAGTGTGCCGGGCCAGGAGATGTTCGACCCGCGCAAACGCAAGTTCTCTGCCGAGGAGCTGAAACCACAGCCCATGATCAAGAAAGCTCGCAAGATCTTCATTCCAGAAGACCTGAAGGTAATTTGGAGTTGGTTCTGATGGTTTTGGTTCTCGGTCCAAAGATGAAATGAGAGTGACAGAAAGATAAAAGTAGAAAAGCTGTTTGTTTGTCTGAAATATCCCAGCCGACCCACTCAGTGTGTGCTGCTGCATTCAGGCCACGTGGGAGGGACGAGGAGAAAGACTCCTGTGTCTGTGACCTTCGAGCGCTCGCGTCAGTAAAAGCTGAGCTACGACTTCTGAAAACAAAAGTCTCCCTGAGCAGACGTGTGAGCGCAGACACTGGGTGAGCTTCTTATCCAGAGGCAGACTGCTGTGGATCAGCTCACCTTCAGACATCAGCTCCACCTCAGCTGCTTCCAAATGAAGTCTGCACACAGGCAGCTGCAGTCAGTGCCACAGCGTTAGCTTGCATCTGCTGCACAGTGTACTGCAGCTGACTCACTGACTGCGGATCAGAACCGGACCAGACGTTTCTACAGACAAACTTCAGTTCAAGTCTCAGAGACTGAACTGTCTGACAGACTGAACCATTAGCGCTGATTAAAATGGACTTGGCTTAAACCTGCACGGCATGCTGGGATGCAGCTGTAGAGAGGTGGACTCGCTGCTCTCCTATTGGCTGCGGTGTGCCCTCCTGGTTAAGAGGCTTACATCAGACTGTGGTGAGGCTCCGTCCTCGTCTGAGAGGATTTGGCTTTTAATTTGTTCAAATAAAAAATGGATCTGTGCGTGGCTGCAGTCCAGTGACAGCACGTCCACAGAGGATGTGTTAAAGTCTCCATGAAGTCAGTCTCTGAGGACATGCTGAGTCCTCTCCTGTGATGACTCATCACCCGTCAGCCACTTTCCTCTCTGCAGAGTTAGCAGTGCTCCACAAAGTGACTGCACAGGTACATGTACAGTACAAGTGCTGATGAAGGTTTTAGAGCTTTTGAGGCTGCTGAGCCCAGGTGCTTTGCCCAGCTCCGGTTCTGGCACGACACTGGCTCCACCCCCATCATAATAAACTGTAGTTCAGGTTAGTGTGACAGTTTGTATCTGCTCCTGTCGCTCAGTAAACTTTTATCACACCAGGTAAAACTGCTCTTCCATGTTTATCTTTCCTTCTTTCACGTCTCCTCTCTCCTCCCTTGTGTCCTTCGAGCAGGATGACAAATACTGGGCCAGGCGCAGGAAGAACAACTTGGCAGCCAAGCGGTCCCGGGACGCCAGGCGGCTCAAAGAGAACCAGATCGCCATCCGAGCCGGCTTCCTGGAGAAGGAGAACTCGGCTCTGAGGCAGGAGGTGGCCGACCTGAGGAAAGAGCTGGGACGCACCAAGAACGTCCTGGCCAAGTACGAGGCACAGCACGGGCCGCTGTGAGGACACACACACACACACACACATATATATGTACACATGTATACACAAACACTGAATGATCCACCAGTGACCCTCCGTTCACTCCTCCAAACACTCGGTCCTGAAGGCTCGACTCACGGCAGCACGCCCGTCTGTCTCTCAGCACCGTCTGACTTCCTGTCTGTGGCTCTCAGCTCCCATTGGTCCAGACTGACACCTCTTGACATTACAGATTAATTAAGAAAGGTTCAGTCATTTCCTAAACGAGCTGCTCCGCATCTGCTGCTCAGTCAGTGATTGAGTGTCACCAACAGCAGCAGCAGCAGCAGCTAATCTTACTGACTAGTCCAGCAGCAGTCAGCCAGCTCGGCGTCTGTCTTTCAGCCTTTTATTTCACCAAGCTCTCACCAACCACTAAAAGTCAGTCCCAGATTTACTCTTGTCCGGCGGCTTCTTGCTCGCTCACTCTCTCCTTTTCTCTTCTTAGCTTCCTCCGTCAGCGTCCTCTTCACTCTCTGCTCCTCTGCCATCATGTCCATAGAAGCTGCTGACTGCTGAGTAAACCTTGTCTTCTAACACTCCCCCAGAGTGAAACAAACTGAGCTAACATGAGCTAACAGACTGAGCTAACGTGAGCTAACAGCAGCTAACAGACTGAGCTAATGTGAGCTAACAGCAGCTAACAGACTGAGCTAACAGCAGCTAACAGACTGAGCTAACGTAAGCTAACAGCAGCTAACAGACTGAGCTAACGTAAGCTAACAGCAGCTAACAGACTGAGCTAATTTGAGCTAACAGCAGCTACAGCTGGCAGCAGTTAGAGGCTCCTGAGCGACGGGGCGTTGCTTGCCGTGAGTCGGGCTGATTGTTCAGGATTATTAAACCATGTCAGGACGATTCTTTGGACCTGTGATTTCTCCTCAAGGACTCACCCCACAAACACTGAACCACCGTCCCATCAACACACCCGACCTCCGACCTCCGACCCGTGCCTCTCCTGGTAATGGCACTTTAGAACTACCGGCCCATCACAGACTGCAGGTGTTGTTTGCCATAATTCACCTGTTCACATGTACATACCTGCCCTTGTTCTGACTCTGTGTACCGCTTCTTGCCGCTCTCCTATTGGTCAGTCAGCTTTTTCTTGTTGTTTCCTCTATCAGGGCCGGTTCGCACCTTTTTAAGGCCCCAGCAGTATTTTTATAGGAAGTGCAAAGAAAACACAAGATATCAAAACTTAAAGATGCACTCACTGATTTGGATTCAGCGCCCTGTGACGCCAACAATCTTTTATAGCAACCCATAAAATTTATTTTTTTACGCCCAAAATTTGTTACAACCTGAATTTGTTAACAGCCCCCAAAATCTGTTTGTTATAATCATGAAATCAGCTGTAACGACATCAGGGAGTGTATCTTTAAATACTTTGAATAAAAACAGAGAGGAACCCAAAGAGAGTCGAGGTTTTCAGTTTGTTTTCGGGGGACTTAATCGACCAGCAACACGTTTTATTCTCAGTGTCTGAGCTGAATTCAGCTCCTGTGGTTGAACTGAGCGTCCTGTTCGCTGTCTCCAGTGTTTGTATGTCGACTGAACATCCTCCACTTCTGTTTGTCTGTTTGAATCTTAAAGTTCAGACTCACTGTGGAAATCTGAGCAGAGGCTTCGATCATCGATCATCGATCATAGAGCATCGATCGGTCCGAGCGCTGGAGACTGCAAAGCTGAATCTGTGTTTCGTCTCTTTTGCTCTCCACACACGCTGCCACAGCTCAAATGTGATTGGACGATATTACTCGGACTACAAACTGAAACCAGAACGTGTCCGCTGCCAAAAACTGTCCCTCTCTTTGAGATTCTGCAGTTAAATGCAGATATGTGTTTAAAAGACTGACAGTAAAACTCTTGAACGGATTCTGAAAGCGTGAGCTGAGATTTCTGCAGTGACGAGCACAAACTGAGCTGACGTGTCAGGTGACATCACAGCTTACGTTAATACAACCTAACAATTTGTGTGTTTGCTGATCAACAGTGAAGGAAAAACATTTATTAACCTTGAAAAATGTGATTTTCCTTTAACAAACTAAAACTTGTGTGAACGTTGAGCAAATGTTTTTCTAACACACAGAAAGATTTCTGGCTTCACTGGTTCCCAAACTGTTTCCCAAACTGGTTCCCTTCAGTGCAATAGATGTTCTTTGAGGCGTTGGCGTGGACTTTATTTCGTGTAGCTCAGTGACGAGTACGCCCCCCAGTGGCCGAGTGAGACATGAATGTATATTTGAAACAGTGTGCTGGGCGAGTGGTGTTGTCTTATACTGTGGATTCACTTTAGTACTCTTTACTACAGACCAAAAGAATACAGTATATAAAGGATATATTGATATATTAAAGGTTTTAATGTTTATACAGAGATATTCTTCTTGTTTTTGTACAGTCAGTTTCCTACATAGATATTTCCTGTGTATTTTAGAAAGGGTAAGATGAATATGAATATATATATAAACATGTATATATATAAACATGTATAAATATTACCAAACTGCGTGCCCGACCAGTCCGGGCGATGCATGGGCATTACGGAAACCCTCCCAGGTTTGTTTTGTGTCTGATCCTCCCTGCGTAGTTGAAATACCTCAAACCCCGCCCTGACTTTCTGACCCTCCATCACACCTGTGCAGGTGCTGCCGATTCAGTTTGTTTTGCACCAGGTGCTCGCCTCCATATAGATGCTTATGTATGTATGTATAGTTTCATGGCTATATTTGGCCCAGAGGAATGTATCCACCCGACCTGAAGCACTTCTTTTGCTGCATCCTGCTGTTCGGTTCTCTTTGCTTCTTCGGCTCTCTTCTGTTTGAGTCTGTGTTCAAAGATTTTTCCTAGATTTGTCCTTGATTATGTTTCTCATGATCAAAATAAGAATAAATGAATAAAAGTTCAACTCTGTGTCGGCTTTTTTTTCTTCTTCCTTCACGGAGGCTGCAGCATATCTCAGCTGGCTGAGCGGTCAGGTACGGCCTGCACGCCTGTTCATCAGCCACTTAGAGTCAGTTAACCTGTCAGGTGTGTTTGGACTGTGGCAGCAGGCTGATGAACTGCTCAGCTGTCTGCTGGAATGAAGCACACGTTCTTGTAAAGATCTCAGTGACCAACTTCCAATCCAATGCTGACCACCAGGGGGCAGCACCCACCGACCAACTGCATCACAGCATGAGGATGAGATGAGGATCACCTGAACGGCCATAAACTTTATTGCAATGTAGTGAAGACAAAATACATGACTGTCTTTGAATAGAGTAAAAGTGTCAGAGTATATTTCATCTGTTGTTGTTGTGCAGGTGAGAAGTGGAAGATTAAATGAAGTTTGCATTTTTCAAACATTTGTTGTTTGCCTTCATTTGAATGTGATAAATAAATCTTTGTGTTGGTTGTCAGTGTAACTCACCTGAATAATTGTACATGTTGTGTTGTCTATTCTCTCTCTGACTTTCTGATTTGAAGTTAAAGTCTTTGTTCTAACTTCTCTATGCAGTTCCTCGTCTCTCCACCAGGTGTCCTCAAGTTTGCCATCTTTACCTGAGTTTACCTGAACGTTTCATCCCTTTAAAAGTTTGACACTCAGGATGTGATGGAAACAAAGTGTCAGTGGAAAGTAACTAAGTACATTTACTCAAGTACTGTGTGGAGGGAGGGGCCAGGAGAGCAGCAGCAGGTGAGGTGATTAACACACCTGGAAACATTTTGTTGATCAGTTTCCCTTTTTAGTCGCGTGGACCTGAACACAGAGACACACTGCACGTGCTCAGAGATGAAGCTCTTCATATCATGTCATAGTTTACGCTCTGTAACGCCACGCTAACACCATCTGGGTTATTCTGCTCCATGAAAGTCCATGAAGTCTCCGTGTGTCCGAGACATGTTCCTCCAAAGACTTGAGCTCAGGCTGAACATAAAACCTGTTGGTTCAGTTAAAAAGTGTCGAAGCTCTTCGACCAAACAGACGCGTCACGTTAGCTCCGTGTCTGCATGACTGTGGGTTTAACAGCTAAAGCTAGCTTTTGTGTTAGCTTGCTGGAGGACTGGCAGCAATGGGCAGATTCAAGAGCTAAATGCTAATGTCAAGCATGCTAACATGCTGATGTTCAGCAGGTGATGGTCAGTGGAGCAGTGACTGCCGAACTTTAATGTTCTTCTTCTTTTAATGTCAGTGTTGCTCACGACACTCGTTTTATTTTTATTCATGATTTGCATATTTTTACATAAAATCAAAGAAGACAGACGTGAACAGAAAAGAGGTGAACGTTGTTTTTGTTCAGATGACTTTAGTATTTATTGCACGTTTATGTCGACCTGCTCAGGGAGAAAGCATGAATGTTTTTGTACGTGTCAGACTAATACATGTAATCAACATAAATATGAGACTATGATTGTCCCAAAACAAATCTGGCCACACGTTACAACACTGAGTCGATTGAAATGAGTTTTAAAGGTAATGCACCTAAAATGTGTGAAGACAAACAAACTCTTGGGTTGGAAACAACAAGCCAGATGTTAGCAGTGTATCTCCACAACACGTCGTTCATGTTGTGTCTTCAGAAGTCTCTGAGCTCTGCCTGAAGCTGAGCGCTGTCGACTTGCAGAAGATGTTGATGTTTCTATCTGGAGACGATGAGTCAGGACTGAATGTGACGCCGACGACAGTCTGGATTATATCTGACGTCACAGGTCGGGTTTGTTGGTCGGCTCTTTGTGTGTTGAGGTGATGAGCTTCATGTAGGCATCAGATGAGCCGTCAGGTCAGGACGGCATCTCAGCCTGGTGACAACCTGAAGCTTACGTAAGCCAAAAACAAAATACATAATACACGCTCCTAATACTGCAGCGGTCACCATATAATCCACCAACATGGAATATGGAGGGGGGTGCATAAATGTGCAGTTTCATATCGTGGATGGGACGCAGCCATTGGTGGGATGCTCAGCTGGCTGTGTGCTGTTTTTTTTTATGTAAGAGGATTTGTGAGGGCCGCTGTGGCAACGAGTCCTCTAAAGACTCGAGGTTGGATCATCTGTCAGACGCTGCCAGAGCCAATGAGCACAGAGGACGGCTTGACGTGGGTGGCGAGAGTCTTTTTGGTCGAGGACAGATTAAACCAGTTTGCCATTTTTGTGCATGAATCTGCTGAGGACGACGCCATTTTATACAATAAACAATATGAATATACAACATGTGACAATTAAACTGAGCTGACTGATCAAATGACAAAGTCAAACTGTAGAACCACAGAAATCACCTTGATGATGGGTTTGCTAATGCTAATGCTAATGTCTGACAGAAGACTGGCTACTTTCTTCATAGTTAATGAGAATATGTCGGTGACACAGAAACAGGTTGATGGAAACACTGCTGCTAGTACTGATGTCAGCTTCTTCCACCTCAGAGCTTCATCAGGTCTCACTGTTTTGCAGTTTTGTGTTTTTTCAAATTAGTTGTCAGATGCTAGTTATGACATCAGCTCGAGTCTAAACGTGGTGATGGTCCGAAGCTCGTGTAGTATGACCTGTTAGTGTCCCTGCAGGTGAGAAGCAGGTCCAGTAAAAGTCCAAATATCTTCAGAGGACAAACCTTCAGTGAAATGTTGAAGTCAGACCAGTTGGATGTCGCTGGGTTCACAGCAGCCTTCCCAAAGTTTGGGTCAGTAGGCGTCAGGTTTGTGCTGCTGGATGGAGGCCGATGGCAGCAGTTGAACGGGCTTCTGCGAATTGTTGACTTCAACAGGTGTGACTCAGACCCTGGAAAGACCCGAAGAAACGATGTTAATGCTTCAGTGAATCATCCAGGCACTTCACTGGCATTGTGCAAAGTGTGGCGCGTCTATAAATCTCTCCATGTAAACTGTGAGGTGTACAGTAGTATCAGTATGTGCTTCATTCAGTTAAATAGATTATTTATTAATTCCTCTGCATAAAGGCTGACCCTGCAAACATCAGTGTGAGATCATGAATGAAATATAATATCTCTGTATGAGACAAACAGTTTCTCTATCGGCTTCTTTTAACGCCGTCCAACAAATCTCTGCTAACACCAACATCTGCTGCCTGCCACATGTGTAAACCTTAACCCTGTCAGAGGCCACCGCAGGGTTAGTCCTACTGTCCAGCATACGTCAAAGGGATGAGTGATGAACACGCATACGTCCATCCATTCATTATTTCCCTGTCTAGTGAGGGTTTATGTTGTCAGCTAAATTCATCTCAGGCAGCGGATTTACAGGCTGGTTCAGAGCTTCATGTAACAGGACGGAGAGCTTAGAGTCTTGGACCCCAGGGTGCTGAGTTTGGGGGGAGGGTAGGCAACAGACTCACAGTCTGGTGCTGCTGGTTTTCAGCACAGTCCAACAGAAAACCAAGACCAACCAAGACTGTCTGTTCTGTCTGTGTCACAGATTAAATACCTGCAAACTGGTAACAGTCCAAATCTGTCAGTCCAAGCTGATCCAGAAGGATGTCATAATGTCCAAAGTCATGATGTGACTCTGGCTTTGGTTTGTCGGTCAGTTGGTTTGTTGGTCGGTCGGTCGATCTGTCGGTCGGTTGGTTTGTTGGTCGGTTGGTTTGTTGGTCGGTCGGTTTGTCGGTCGGTTGGTTTGTTGGTCGGTTGGTTTGTTGGTCAGTTGGTTTGTCGGTCGGTTGGTTTGTTGGTCGGTCGGTTTGTTGGTCGGTCGGTTTGTCGGTCGGTTGGTTTGTTGGTCGGTTGGTTTGTTGGTCAGTTGGTTTGTCGGTCGGTTGGTTTGTCGGTCGGTTGGTTTGTTGGTCGGTCGGTTTGTTGGTCGGTCGGTTTGTTGGTCGGTCGGTTTGTCGGTCGGTTGGTTTGTTGGTCGGTTGGTTTGTTGGTCAGTTGGTTTGTCGGTCGGTTGGTTTGTTGGTCGGTCGGTTTGTTGGTCGGTCGGTTTGTCGGTCGGTTGGTTTGTCGGTCGGTTGGTTTGTCGGTCAGTTGGTTTGTTGGTCGGTCGGTTTGTCGGTCGGTCGGTTTGTCGGTCGGTTGGTTTGTTGGTCGGTTGGTTTGTTGGTCGGTTGGTTTGTCGGTCGGTCGGTTGTTTCTTATACATAATCATGGTCCCCAGAGGTTGAGTCCTAATGAATTTGTTGGTGCCATCATAATTAATATTAATAATTAAATATTAGTATTAGATGGACATTAATGAACAATGTATCCTTCATCCTTCAGCACAGACATGTCTGTTTGAAATGTCTCAGCAACTATTGGAGAAACTTTGTTTGATGTTTTACATCCTACTAATTAATTTTACTGGTTACATTTGGAGCATAATTGCATAATAATGTAATTTAACAGCAAAGCACGAGATTTCTGACCATGAGTGGAAACAGAAGACGTTTCCCATCAGCCTCAGCTGTGTTTACTGCTACTTAGGAAATGTCTGTTAGACCTCTGTAACTTAGAGTTATGACTTTCTCATCATTATGATAAACAATGCCAGAGGTCAACGCTGACTTTTGTTTGGTTCGGTTTCAAACGTGGTCTGATTCATTTGACTTGAACATTTAAACTAAAGCTTGACTGCAGCCTGAAACTAATTAATCAGGTTCTGATTTCCTGTTAATCTAATTACAACACAATGGGACCAATCAGCTGCTCGGACCTCGATGCGTGCAGCGTGTTCACACACACAGAAATAATTGATTTCCATACATTTGCTAATGCGTCGTGGATTACACGATAAATCCATGTGTGGGATGAACAAATGCCCTCGACACACGATGAATTATAATATCTGCACACACACACACACACACACACACACACACACACACACACAGATGTTCACATGTGGGATGATTTAACCATTTTCATCTCAAGTTGTCACGCTGTCGGAGTTTCCCTTCGTAGTTTGTTCATGTTTTGAAGTCTGTAGACAAACTGACCTGAGACACGAGGACCTGTGTGGATCTGTGATAAATATAACTGATCCTTTCATTCTTTAGCCCTCATCCATAAGATAAACTAATTCTAGTTGTCACCCAGGACTAACCTGAGACTAGACCCACAAGTGAGTGAGGTGAACCTCCATCAGACATCAGAGCCCCCACACTGTCCCCACATCAGTGGATCAGTGGTCAAGTTTAGGATGGTGAATTTATCATCGATTAGTTTGTAGACAGAAAACTAAAATAACTTTTATTACTTAGTCCCAATTCCCCGATGTCCTGATGTTTGAACATATTTTTGTACTTCCTAAAATCTTCTGGAAATTCAACTTCACATTGAATCTAAAAGACACTTGATGACACAGTTTGGATTCAGGGTTACGTTTGACCTGATAAAGATGTAAAATTATCTTTTGAGTCCATGAACTTCAGCATCGGCCCGGCCGGCTGCTTACCTCCTGCTGACCTGCACAGCAGCTCATCAACGCCATGCACGGATGTTAAAAGGTAAAAACAAGAGTCCAGGACTAAGCAGTGTACAAAGTGATACGACAGCACTTCAGCTTCCTCCTTCTCTTCCTCAGACCAGAGTGCTCCTCTTCTCCCTCTCCCGTTCTCTCTCCCGCTCCCTCTCTCCTCTGTCCCGGCTCAGGTCTGGTGTCGGCAGCTCGCCGTGGCCGGCCGTGTTGTTGGGCTCATAGCGGGACGAGGCTGGCGAGTTCTGCATGACCACCAGTCGTATGGGTGACTGGCTGGGGGGGCGCGGGCGTGTTGTCAGGGGCGTACTCCTTGGTGGGGTCTTTGCCCCGGCAGTCATACAGGATGCAGGAGATGAGGAAGACCAGGAGCAGGATGACATAGCTAGCAACCAGGATGATGAGGTTCAGGGTGACGGGGTCGATCTCCAGGTAAAATTCCATGAAACCCATGGTGCCGCTTCATATCTCGCCCAGATCCAGAGAAGAAAGAGATGATGGGAAAAAAAAGGGTGAAAGAGAAGAATCACAAGACTACGCTGAAGGACGAGGGACGGACGGCTGGCTGGGAAGAGGGACAGAGCCGACGGCAGCAGAGATGAAATGAGACGGATCAGCTGAGAGACAGCAGGCCGGGTGGATGTGAAGCTTTGTGCTTTGAAGGACGTTAATCCTCGCTGCTCTTCCAACCTTGAATTTCAGCAGCCAATGATTAAAGCTGCTCAGTTTTAATAACTTAAGCCACCATTTTGATTTTGCCAACTACAAAATTATAGTGAGTAAAATGGAGGATGGGACCGCAGACACCTGTCAGCTCGCCGCGAGCGTCACTTTGGCTGTAAAATGTATTAAAACAGCTTCAGGATCACTGAGAGATTCTTTTTACATCTGAAATGAAATGAGATAAAAAGCATGAAGGTCACGGAGCTGCACTTCACGTTCTTCTGTATCACCTGACGTCAGTGACAGCGAGCCTCGTCATGTCTGACATTCATTAAAGGATTGTTTCATGTTTGACCAGTGTTACTTCAGGAAGGTCATGACATGTAAATCAATGAATCATGGTTTTCTTTCTGGTGATGTGTGTTGACTTCCTGTAGGTGGCGCTCTTTTCTCACTGCTCATGCTCAGTGCCAGGCTCTTCTTCTTCTGTTTATTCAAACAAATGTCTGCTGCTTCCTGTTGGACGCTCAGAGAGTCCGAGCAGCAGTGAGATCTGAACGTATGTCTGACGTCATGTGACCCGTCACAAAGAGTTTCCTGCTTTGGAAATGCTTCATCTGTTCTGCATGATGATACATAATGATGAGCTGCAGCTTCTCGAGTCTCCTCAGCACAAAAACAAATCATCAGCATTACTTTGCAGAAACAGAAACAAGAAGTAAAATCGCTCAGATTCAGGCTGGACGTCTGTAAACTGTCTCAAAGCTCTGCTGTCTAAATAAAACACAGAAAAATGAGCAGAGGATATCCAGGCTTCAAAAAATGTTGTAAAATAACAGAATCAGGAAATACCTTTCAAAGCAGGGACACCTAACTACTGTCCTCGACAGCAGATGGTGAGTGTTGGGGGGAAAAAAGGCGGAGTAAAAATAACAGAGCAGGAAAAATATAGCAAAGCGGATATTAGACTGTGGATAGAGGACACCCAAACAAGCTGAGACGACCTGCTAATGGTTTGTCAAACCAGCACATCTGAACCATGACGCAAAATTACACATGAAGTTTTAATGTGCAGAGATGGAGGCGTGAAGTCCGTCAGCCTGCAGAGCAGCAGATCCATGAAAAGACGATGAGTCCTGATGCCTGATTTGAATGGAGTTCATCACTGCATCTGCAAATGAAGTCAGAAATCAAACCAGAAACATCTGAGATGGACTGACGGGAAATGAGTGCACATTTTAATCATCATCATCCGTCATCAAGTCTTTTCACACAGAGATCTGTGGCAGCAACAGGGTGAATGTACGAAGATGAACAGGACAAACTGCTGGAGGTGATGCTCTCTGTGAAGACCACTCTCTGGTCTGAGAGGGTGAAGCAGGATCATGAGCCCATGTTCAGTGTTGACTAGTCGTCTCAGACTTCTGGACTCATCGATGGCAGTCACTTCCTACATTCACCCTGAGCGCCGATGCCGCATCACGTGATCGCCCAATGTGAACGTATTCGCGGGGCTCCTGGGTGTTTTCAGATCTGCTGTCTGTCCTAACTTTAACCAAACACAGAGCTGTTGATGGAGGACAAACGTGGGACGGCCTGCTGCACTGCGAGGTCATCCTGCCACACCCTGCATGTCTGCAGATGTGAAGTCCTCTCAGGAGTCGCTGCTGTTCTGCCTCTGTGGACGTTTTTTATGGCTGACGGAGGAAGAAAAACAGATGGAGCAAAAAGATGTGAAGGAGGTGAAGGTGAAGCAGCTAGGTTAGCTTAGCACAAAGACTGGAAACAGTTATGAAGTCACACATTGGATCTAATTTGTTTAATTGTGTTTGACGTCACCGCGTCTTCCTGTCTGGGTCCAAGCTGAGAAACCGTCCTGGACTGTCTTTCATCACATGATGTTCAGTGTGTGGACCAGCTGACTGAAACGTAGCTGTGATAAACTAAAGAGTGTCCTGTAGGTGTGGCTGCGAACACATCACCATCCGTCCATGCTGACCCTGCAGGGTGAGCCGTTCAGGTCCTGCACTGATGCAGAGCATTGTGTTGGTTAAAGGAAGTCTCCTCTGTGCATTGAGCAGCTTCACTGTTCTTATCACAGCCTGGCTGGAAGAACGACAGCCAGCCACCATGGAATCAGAATTGGTGCTGCCATTCTTTTGAAACACAATGTGGACTTCCTGCGTTGAGGCGGCAGGCCTCCTCTGTCTCAGCAGCCACCACAGAGCTACAAGCACACCCTGTTATTTCACTGAGCCTTTAAATCCATCAGCACGACAACAAATGAAAGAAATGGACGCAGAGAAAAAGAGAAATGGATTTTTGACGGATGAAGAAGGGGAAATGCTTCTCCCTGGTTAAAGGAACCTGTCGGGGTCTTTGGATCTGTGCCATTGTTGGCCTGCTGGTTGGACACAGACCACACACTGAACTCTATCAGACTGCTGGGCCTGAGAACCTCTCCTCCTTCTCCTCCTCCATCTTCTTCTTGTCCTTCTCCTTCTCCTCCTCCATCTTCTTCTTGTCCTTCTCCTTCTCCTCCTCCATCTTCTTCTTCTTCTTCAGACATAAATGAATCTAAAATAATTACTTGAAGAATGAAGCTGTACAGACAGATTTATTTATTTTCCTCAGGCTGCCTCAGGAGGAAGACTTTATGTTTCTTTCCAGCCACAAAGACGGATATGAAGATTTAACCTCTGCAGCTTCGTGACCTCCACAGTTCAAACAATTTCCAGCCGTCGGAGCTTCAGGGAACAGCTGAACTTTCATTCTGTGACATTCATCGTCTCCACTGAGAACATCCTCATCTTCACATCTGATTAAACAACATTTTATCTCAACTTAAACTCTAAACAGGCAAAGTTAAACTGTCGTTGACCGTAAAGTTGGCGTATGGAAACAGACGTATTGATGATTTTTATCTTCTGAACTTTGACTGGAGTTCTTTGAACATCTCGTTGTGTCTTCAAGCTTTGCTCCTCAGTCCGAACACAGGATTCAGGTTCAGACCAGAATCAGCTGAAGCCTACATGACTGCGTTTTGGGCCCAGTCACTCACTCAGGTCTGATTTCATTGGTTTTCTTTTTCAGCGTGGAGAAGTGTTTGGACCTGTGAGGTTCACACCAGTCTGAGCAGGAAACAGGTTTGGATGAGAGTCTCTAACGAGCTTCGCTGCCTCCCAGCAGCTCTGACTGACAGCGTGGTTGATTTCCAGCCTCGTTAGCGAGCCACCCACCTGTCAGCGGGCGGCTGCAGTCTGTCAGCTGACAGGTAATTAAACCTCACCTCTGCAGATATCAGGACACTCTCTGTTACTCTAACGAGCTCACTCGTTTGCAGTGGAAACTATTATAAGAGCTCCGGCTTGAGAAGTTCGTCTGCAGTCGATATTTGGAGGACTGAGGAACGTTGTCGATGTGATCTGTGCTGTTTGATTGGCTGTTAATTTACAGATAACGTCTGTTTAAAAAAGATATTTTCCATCAACGTATGATTTTTCTTTTTTTAGTGTATCTGTGATGATCAACAGAGGAAGTTAATGAGAAGAACCTTTGACCACACAGGAAGCTCCTACACATTCACACAGACTGCTCTGATATGATGATGGCAGCCATCTTAAAGCTCAGAAAGATAAACTCCCACTGAAACTTTACAACGTGCTTCCAACTGGAGGAAAAACATTTCTATGACCACCTATAAAAACCAGAGAACCAGGTTCTGTTCAGCCTCGGGCCGACTGCTGACCTTGAGGCTCATCAGATGGCAGAACAATCACACGCCCGCCTGCAGGGGAATTATTTCAAAGTTTGGGTAAAGGGTGTGTGGGAACAGAAAACACCTTCCTGTTCCCCGGCTGATCCCTTTTCATCGTGCCGATCGCCCGTCTCTTTGCGTGCCAGGCTCTTTCTGGCTGTGTTTGAAGGGGGAGGAGGGCTGTCACTGCCACTGTGCTGCACCTTTGGTCACTCAGCTGGTCAGTGTGTTACAGGAAGGGAAGGGAGGGTCGGGATTTCCCCTCTGAACCTCCTCACACAGCCCGAGGCAGAGAACACGAGGAATCAGTGATCATGCAGCCTGTCCTGAAATACATCAGCGATGGTTCAATCCTACATTTTTACCATTAAAGAGGAAAATCTTTCAAACTGAAACCTTTAGATGGAAAAAACAATCATCCATCCACCCAGACAGCAGCCTGTGAAGCCTTCACTGATCTCAATGAGGACAGACAGATGTCTGACCAAATCTGATCTGATTTGTTCCTCATTGGTGGAAATGCTGAGCACAGTATTAATTATTATTTAGTCATCAGTGGGTGACGATCTGCTGTCACTGTTCACTTCCTGTGAGGTTCAGATGTTTTTCCTCTTCACTGCTTCTATTTTCACCTTCGGAGAGGAACTGTGCCTCCTCCGAAGTGTCTGAAGGCTGAAGAGCCACGAGGTGATGCAACGCTGCATCCCCTCTCTCTCTCTCTCTCTCTCTCTCTTTCCACTCTCTGTCTATGTCTCTCGCCCTGTCGCCCCCCCCCCTCCCACATTCCCAGGATGCTGCACTCCAGTGGAGATAAAGTTAGCACTGCAGAAGTGACAACGCGTTGTAACCGTTACCCGTCACCACAACCTCCTCCTCCAAATGACGCCCCCCTCCAGTTTATTATCTGGTCGTGTGTCTGCGGGATGCTAGGCAACATAAACACACTAAATATAACAGCCGAGCTGCTTTAACTTTCCAGTCTGTCCTCAACCTGCTCCCAATGCCTCCTGAGTAAATTCAAAAGAAGTCTCAGTCTCATGTTGAATGTTTAATAGAACAAATGTTTCAGAGACGGAATAAATAAACAGACAGTTACGTGTTGATACGGTGGAATACATGACGTGGTGATTCTTCATCACTTTGGATCATAGTGCACGAGTTGAATATACAAGGTTGCAATAAGGTTGCATGCATATCAGAGATCAGCTCCACGTGTGAGCTCACTGCTCCGTGATTCAGCTGCACGTCCACTGATGAACGTCAGACAGAATCACGGAGCGCTGAGATCGCAGACGAGGCTCATTCTCTCTTTGTCTAAGGAAGAGAAACAACAACAGAGTACCTTGTTAAATGTCTGAGAGCTTGTTAGCAGCGTTTAGTTTGAGATACTGTACATCAAAGATGAGCTTTGTTGGTCTGAAACTTATTTCAAAGTTATGAACTCTCCTTTTTTTGATCAAATCTCATTTACAGTATTCCAAACTTCAGCTTTAGCATCCTGTGATTAGAGTCCATCAGTTCGGACATGACAAGGCACAATTCACACAACTGAGTCACTGCATATGTCAGGTACAGGTGAAGGGAGTATTTTCATTAGTAACTTGTAGATACATGACAGTGCTGACACTGCAGGCGGTCCATGAACTGAAACCTGAACGATACAAAACAAAGTTTGACTCCAGATGAATGTTGCAGCTTCATAACTGACCTAAAATCCTGATTCTGAATCATTGTTTGTTTCATTAAAGTCCTCTGTCCATTGACTGACTTCAATAATTCAGTATTTACCGCCATCTGTCCGTCATGAAAGTCCTTCAGAGTCTGCAGAGTCACCGCCTGCCGTCTCTCCAATTTATATCCCTGTTAAACTTTGCATGGTGCGTTCAGGATCAATGTCTCCCTGAAGTTCATCGTCCACAACACAAGAGAGACTTTTTGGATAGAAAGAGCTTAAACTAGATCTCCACTCAGGACTAGATTCAGGACTTCAGGCCACACAGTATCCCTGGCTGGCCATGAGGGCGGTCTGGCTCTCCCTCCGTTTGTCCCTCTTCTTCCTCAGTCGGACCCTCCAGCAGACGGCACTTGAGCCCAGAAGGCCCAGACCTGCAGACAGCAGCACCAGTCCCAGAACCGAGATGGTGGACCCGTGGGAGTTGAAGGTGTATGCGACCGCCGTGACCACGATGCCAGCAATGAGGACAACCACACCAAACGGCACAGTGCAGCGGTAGCACGACATCTCTGCGCCGCCAGTGGCCGCAGTCAGCTGGACCTCATTGACATGCGGGACGTGTGACGTCATGACGACGCCGTGGTCCTTCCTGAGCTTGTCCCGGCTCAGCTTCTCAGCAGAGATCGATGTTGGCATTCTCATGGCACTCCTGGGGATCCTGGCACCGCCTTTGCAGTGGAGGTCGTCTGGCATGGTGATCTTACTGGCGAGGAAGATGTGGGCCATACTGAGAGTGAGGTCAGCGATCAGCCAATCACAGAACAGCTAGCTGAAAGCAGAAGATTCAGTTGAAAGATGAACTCCTACTTTAACGCCTGTAACTCGATTTATTTAAATATTTTATCTTTCATAGCTGTAGGAGAAAAACACATGAACATTAATCCTGATCAAACCAAAAACGTGGTTCAGAAGTTTTGTGACATTAAAGTTCTCTGCTTCTTACTCCACGACTGCAAGAGCGACGCTGTCCAGCTGCTGTTAATTACACTTTAATGTCAAACAGATGGAGGAAGATCTCTGACAAACAGGAGATCAGAAAACATGGATCAAATATAATCCAATGAAAATAATTAGACAATTAGAAATAATCTAATAATCTATCGTCCAGTCCAATGAGAGCCGACTGTGACAGCCTTCATGTCGCATGGCTCGAGGCAGGAACGTCATGGTGATGGGTGTGAGGGTGTTTCCACAAGCAGCTGCACCACTAGATGGCGCTAAATTCTGCAGACTGGACCTTTAAAGTCTGAGGCTTCATCAAACCTAAGTGTCTCTCTTGCTCTTTATAACTTTGTCCCTGTCAGGATCCTGTAGTTTATGTAGCTATGTAATTTGCTGAAGTTGCTGTGCAGCACATTATGGTAATCTACTCCGTTACCATGGTGAGCTACCTCCTTTAACGGAGCAGTGTGCAGGATTTGGTGCCACCTGGAGGCGTAGTTGCTGATTACAGCTGCTCACCTGAAACAAGAAAATCTTTGTTTGTGTTTCAACGATGATTGATTCATCGACTGATCATTGCAGCTTTATTACAAAGTCTGGTGTTTCCTTTATTGTGTCCACCCTCCTGTTCAGCTGTCACACTCAGGACCTGTCAGACAGGCTAAATAAGTCCGCTTTAACAAGTCTGGTCTTAACTGAGAAGATGAAGAACGGAGCAGGAAAGATTCAGATTTGAGCTTTAGTGAAGTTACACAAAGAGAACTTAAAAACAAAGAAACATGAAACGTTAAGGTGGAATGTGCATGAGATCAGTCGTGAGCGGTAAAACAGATCAAGTTAGACATTAATGAGTTAAATTAAGTTTCAGTCTGCAGATAACAGTGATGATAAATTAAGATCAGAGAAGGAAATGTTTGAAGGATTCAGATGATTTTACACAGTGTTCAGTTTTTAGTGAGTCTGTGACTTTCAGTTTGGAGATTTACACATTTTCAATCTTTTGTTCACACACTGATGGAAAATCTGTTTCTGTGCATCAACGATAAGAAAACAAGTCAGACACCCTTAAATATTCGTCTAGTGCCTCACATTGACCTCAATTTGTCAGATTCATTGACAGGTCTAAATGAGTCATGATTGAACACACACACACACACACTCACACACACGCCCGTTATCCCTGCAGGTCGACAGGTTTTAACGATGCAGCCACCTGCTTTCCATCCTGGGAAAAGGAAAAACAAAGAGTCTTACTGCCGAGCTGTGCAGCTCTCCATTCTCTGTGTGTCTTCTGATTCTCAGTCGTTCCTCAGCCTGGACGCTCCACAGGTCGCCTCTCTGAGCTCGTCACTCTGCATCGTCCTCACTGCAGGAAGAAATGGGGGAATATGACTATCAATAGAAAAACAGGGGGACTGCCCTCCCCCACACCTCCCCTCCCCTCCTCCCCCTCCATACCACCTCCTACTGGACTAACAAGAAAAGTTTTAACTCTTTCCTGCCTTCAGCTAGACTCTGTCACTGACACTGAATCTCTGCACACTCCTTAAATGTTAAACTCAAAGGAAAACACGTCACTAATGATGGAGACGAACCTTTAACACTCCTGAGGACTTCTTCATCCTGATGGAAAAGATGATGCAGCGAGTAAAAACTAAAAACATGACCACACATGATGAACTGAAAGTCAGCAGCACAGACAGAGTACAGACAGATATCAAAGTCCTCCAGGTCAGTGCCCGCTGAGGTTCATCTCTGATCCAGAAGCTTCATCAAGGTGTTGTTGAGCTCCAGGTAGCTCCTCGATCTCGGAGACTCATGGCCACCTGAGTGAGTCTCTAAAGACACCTGTGGGTTGTTGAGGACACGCTCTGAAGATCACGTCCATGAAGCAATCAGAAAATAACTTCATTTCACTGGCTCAGCTTGTCCTCTGCAGCACAGTGCCTCCAAATGAAGGAGACCTGAGTGTTTCCTGGGCTGACTCGGGTCAACATGTAGCTGCTAGCACGTGATGAAAGGGCCCAGCGGGTTAAACACATACTTACATCTGAGCATGTTCTGATGGAGACTATCTGGGTCACATTTCCTCTCTCAGAATCAGCCAACAGGGAAGCCTCCACCCTCCAGTCCTGCAGACTTTAACATCTGGGAGGAATCAGCTGAGACACAGCTGAGCTTTATTTACCGTCCTCGTCCCTGTTGTCCTCTCAAGCCTCCGTACGGCTCCAGTCTCACGTCCAGGGTGGTCCTGAGTTTGTGCAGAGCTGTGAGGAGGAAAAGAAGTGAAATACAGAATCAGCAGCTTCAAACAAAACACCCATGTGTGATTTACTTGACATGCTTCCTGCTGGGTATTATAATGAAAACAGATGGAGCTTGTAATTATGATTGACCTACATCTTTATAGAAACTGTCAGGCTGCACAGTAAACACAGCCCAGCTGCTGCAGCGCTGTGTTTCTGACAGAGGAGCTGGTGATGTATCTTTGCTGTGTCATTAAAGGCATCACAAAGTCAACCAGGACTGAAATCTGTGTGTGTTTTAAGAGACAGTTAGAGCTCGGTGTTTGTCTTTTCATTGAGGAAGTCTCTTTATAACATAACATGAAAGAATTCATCGTTTAGAGAAACTCTAAAATACCACGAGAACACCTGTAAACACTTAAAACATGACTTTTTGTCTCTATTGGTCCAGGCACAGAGGACAGATGGGACAAAAACACAACCTCGACTTCATCTGTGTATACGTCTGGGTGACACTTTGGAGGTCAACATCTGGACCAGCAGGTTTGTCTGCTCTGACATCCTTTCCCACCCAGCTCTCGGTGCAGGTGCAGCCTAAATAGCACAAAGGGAAGTTACAGCCCGAACGTTGTTTTGCTGACTTCATGCTAAAGTTCTCCGATCTCGAGAGAATGAGGAAAAAAACCTCTCAGGATCCAGACGTCAGAAGGTTTCTGTGCTCCAGCAGATTTATGGAAAGAGTCGTCGCCCTTCTTATTGCAAACATCTGAACACGATGTCTGATGAGCAGCTTTGTCTTCTGAAGAAGCTTCATCAGTTGGACACGTCTGACCTACAAAGAGTGACTGAATCTATTATTGAAATCAGAATATTCCCTGGAGCAGCTCTGATGTTGTGACTGCATGAACAACTTTAGTTTCAGGACTCTGCCAGAGAGACACAGGTGTGATCCAGAGCGTCTCCTCCAGAGAGCGTCTCCTCCACAGAGCGTCTCCTCCAGAGAGCGTCTCCTCCACAGAGCGTCTCCTCCAGAGAGCGTCTCCTCCACAGAGCGTCTCCTCCAGAGAGAGCGTCTCCTCCACAGAGCATCTCCTCCAGAGAGCGTCTCCTCCACAGAGCGTCTCCTCCAGAGAGCGTCTCCTCCACAGAGCATCTCCTCCACAGAGCATCTCCTCCAGAGAGCGTCTCCTCCACAGAGCATCTCCTCCAGAGAGCGTCTCCTCCACAGAGCGTCTCCTCCAGAGAGCGTCTCCTCCAGAGAGCGTCTCCTCCAGAGAGCGTCTCCTCCACAGAGCGTCTCCTCCAGAGAGAGCGTCTCCTCCACAGAGCATCTCCTCCAGAGAGCGTCTCCTCCACAGAGCGTCTCCTCCAGAGAGCGTCTCCTCCACAGAGCGTCTCCTCCAGAGAGCGTCTCCTACAGAGAGCGTCTCCTCCAGAGAGAGCGTCTCCTCCAGAGAGCGTCTCCTCCAGAGAGAGCGTCTCCTCCACAGAGCGTCTCCTCCAGAGAGCGTCTCCTCCACAGAGCGTCTCCTCCAGAGAGCGTCTCCTACAGAGAGCGTCTCCTCCAGAGAGCGTCTCCTCCAGAGAGAGCGTCTCCTCCACAGAGCATCTCCTCCAGAGAGCGTCTCCTCCACAGAGCGTCTCCTCCAGAGAGCGTCTCCTCCAGAGAGCGTCTCTTCCAGAGAGCGTCTCCTCCAGAGAGCGTCTCCTCCAGAGAGCGTCTCCTCCAGAGAGCGTCTCCTCCAGAGAGCCTCCCCTCCACAGAGCGTCTCCTCCAGAGAGCGTCTCCTCCAGAGAGCGTCTCCTCCACAGAGCGTCTCCTCCAGAGAGCGTCTCCTCCAGAGAGCGTCTCCTCCACAGAGCGTCTCCTCCAGAGAGCGTCTCCTCCAGAGAGCGTCTCCTCCACAGAGCGTCTCCTCCAGAGAGCGTCTCCTCCAGAGAGCGTCTCCTCCACAGAGCGTCTCCTCCAGAGAGCGTCTCCTCCACAGAGCGTCTCCTCCAGAGAGAGCGTCTCCTCCACAGAGCGTCTCCTCCAGAGAGCGTCTCCTCCACAGAGCGTCTCCTCCACAGAGCGTCTCAGTAACTGTTGGTGAAAATCAGAAGGTGAAAACAAACAAAGAGATCCGATCTCTGTGCTCTAATGTGATTTTATGTCCTGCAGCTTCTGCTGTGTCCAGCTGGGCACATCTGGCCTTATTTTCAAACCCTGAGCAGACTTCTACAGACGATCCTCTCTGAGGTCAGTGAAGGCCAGCAGGGCCCCCGATGAGTCCTTTGATCCAGATCGAGGGGTCACCACCGCAGGGCCTGACAGAGAGAGAGAGGCCGGAGAGAGACGAGGTCAGCTGCAGACGCCGAGCGCCAAGTCATCACGTTACTGTCTGCCCTGGAGGTGATTGTCTGATACATGTGCACCTTCAGGAGAACTGCAGCTCTTCACATCTGATCTAATATTTCACTTCCTGTTCACAGTCTGAGTGGCTCTGTGTTTATTTGTCGCAGTCAGGAAATGAGAGCAGCGAGATGTTTAATGAAGGCGTGGAGATTGATTCTCCTTCCTGGTCCAGTGGACGCCTGTACAGGGTCGGTGCTAAATCACTTCCTTCCCGGATCCATTTCTGGGTTAGGGATGATGTGAGTTATTTGCTTTGGATCCGTCTCTCTGGAGACTTCCTCCCCTGCTTCCTCTTTACAACAGATGGTTACAGACTGTGCATGTAAAGTGGTGAGGTTAGCAGCTATTGGAGCGCACAGGGCTGTTTGTGCTTTTCCTTTCTGTTCCTTCCTGTGAATACAGGTGTGATCAGTCACACTCCAGCTTTCTAATCTTACACGCTGTTCATTTTCTTTGGCTCCAACCAGAGTGGAAAAGTTGACTTTGCATTTTTTTGTAGTTTCACACGGCACAGAAACTAAAAAAAACTAAAAGTGTGGAGTCACCAGCTGCCCCGTGAGCCATCGATGGAGTGTTGTTGGGTCACTCCGGTTCTGTATCAGACTCATGTTCAGACTCAAACCAACAATATCTTTGTTCAACACTGTACGCCTCACCAGTATCGAGCGCTAATATTAGCATCTAACTTGCAGTGAATGCGGCCGGACTGAACAGAACCTCCAGACCAGCAGTGAGCAGCTTTTCTTGCCGGGTTTGGGTCCTGGCTGAGTCAGTTCAGTTAGCTACACGGCTGACCGAGCTAACCACAGTTAGCGCTTCACTACTGATGTTTCCATCATGAAGTCTGTAAATCACCTCGCTGTGCTCCAACCCAGTCCGGCTGCTGAGCCCGGTTCTGATAGCATGCTAACGCAGATTAGCAGCGGCTAGTCAGCAGTTAGCTGCTTAAGAATATCACCAGACTTCTGTTATAAATAGTTCAATGTGTTTAACTGCGAACATTTCCTTATGAACTGATTCAAAGACAGAACAGTGGAGGGGATGTGACAGAGCATACAGGATGTGTTACTGTCAGCATGATTATCATGAGGTATTATTAGGATCAGAGGAAACTGAGGATGTTATTAGACAGAGAAGGACATGAGCCGAACAGAGCGAGAGTGACAGGATGGGAAAAACTGAAAGAGATTCAATAAAAGTGTGTGTGTGTGTGTGTGTGTGTGTGTGTGTGTGTGTGTGGCGGGGGGGTCACAGGTGATCGATGAAAGGCCACAGTAACAATTATTAAAAGAACAAATGGACTTCACAATGCATGAACTTTATTCACAGAAGTAATACACGTGTCACTGCCAGCGGAAATCAGAGAGACTTCATAAAGGCAGTTTTGACAGAGGAGGAAGTTTTCCCATAATTCATGTTTTCATGTTGGGTTCACCGTGTTAGCTGCAGGATTACCTCACTTCCTGCTGCTCAGTGTCAACACGCTGGCCTGCAGCCCTGGAGAGCAGACAGGAAGGGCTTCCAGTTCAGAGGTCAGCAGGTCGCAGAAAAAACTCTCACTAACCAAATCTGTCAAACAAGATGCTGCAGAAAGCATCTGGAGTACAAACGATGGTCCAGAATGTCTCTGTACTGTGAACCTGTGCTGCAGTGACTGAGCGTCAAGAACATTTGACGATCACTACATTCATCTGGAAGCGGAGCTCTGTTCTGCAGCTGCTGCACACAAACACAGCTCACTGTCAGATGATGAGCTGAGCTTAGAGCTCTGTCTGGAAGAATGGTGTCAATAAGAAGTTCGTAACAGTGAGCTGATCATCTCTAATAAACCAACCTGCAGCCATCCTGACATCTAGTGGTGATGAAGAGAACTACTACTGTTACTTCCTGTTCCTGGTTAATTACAGCTGTTATCTATGAGCACAGTACCGACTTCTCCAGTGAACTCCACCTGTGACGCCAGCCAGCATTTTGTGTTCATTCCCATAATAAACTGCTGAACACTGAACTGGCCACTGTTCTCTATCAAGGAGCTTATGAGGTGATACAAAAGTGATTAAACACCTACAATAGGACATAAAAACGATTTGTGTTTTCACTCCTTCCAGATCAGAGGAGCATCTCTGCTGTCCGGTCTGTTGGACCACAGAGTAAACAAAGTCTCCTGCTCAGTGACTCAAACAAAGAGTTTATTTTCTAACATAGTTTGAAGATGAACAGGAGATCCTTTCAGGGTTTGGTGAGTCTTCTGCAGCATCTCAGGACTGGATACATGGCATCAAAAGCTTCATAAACCTCAGCTGCCCTTTTAGCTCCTGAAATGTTTTGAAATTAGAACCAAACC
This sequence comes from Nibea albiflora, assembly GCA_014281875.1. Lineage (NCBI taxonomy): Eukaryota > Metazoa > Chordata > Actinopteri > Sciaenidae > Nibea > Nibea albiflora. The sequence goes on from CM024806.1 coordinate 20,611,809, forward strand.
AGAAGGTTACAGCACCCCTAGAAGCTCTTTGAAGACCTGTTGAACCTCTTCAGTTACCACTAAATCCTCCCAAAGGACCATTGTAACCTCCTCAATCTTAAAAGAGCACCAGAACCACCTGATAAAAAGTACCTGTGGGACCTCTAGTACGTCCTTGGCTACAGGAACAAGAACTACCAACAAGAAACCTAGAACCTCTTAAAGGAACAATGAAACTACCTGAAAGACCCCTAGAACCTCTTTATTGACCACTAGAACTACCCAAAGGACTTCTGGTACCTACCCAATCACTCCAAGAAAGACGAATAGACCCTCCTAATGGAACACCCATAGAGAATCTTGGTTTCTACAAATACGACCAAGACCATTTCATGGGAGAACTGCTAGAGTCTCTTAGGATACCTGCATTAGATCCATCTAAAGAGACAGCAGGTCCCCTACAACCTCCTCAGTGCTCGCTCGAGCCTCCTTAAGACACACTGGATCTACAGAGACCTCTACATTATCTTCAGTGTCCATTAGAAATACAGAGAGGATCCCTAAAATAACTACCGCCACGACCTCTTTGTTCTGCTGTACATACGATCATTGATTCAAGCGCTGCTCAGGGCCGGGGCCACCCTGCTCTGTGGCAGTTCATCTCATGATCAATAAACTGGGATGTGTGGTCACAAACACAGTTAATTACCAAGCAAATTAATCTTCCCAGATGAAAAGATGGTCGCAGTGATGTCAGGGGTCACTTTGTAGTGCACGCCAGGAAACAGCTCTGGTTCATAACTGTGGAGAGTGAAAACACACACAAATCCTGACTCAGCAACCAGCAACTCAGCAACCAGCAACTCAGCAACCGTGTTTAAATGGAAACTTCACTAATAATCAGAAAAAACCTCCATTCACAACAGACAAGACGTCATAAACACGTAGCATTAGGAAGTTCATATAGACAGCTGGAGATGTAGTGTTTGAGCTTCCCTTACCAATGCTGCTTTCAGGCTCATTTTACATCCCTCAGTACCGTCAACAGACCTTAGCTGGTCAGTTAGTAGCTTGTTAGCTAACACAATGCAACATGTAAGTGCTGAATACTTTTTACTTTTGATGTGGCTAGGCTAACAGTTTCCCTCTGCATCCAGTCTTTGTGCTAAGCTACACTTTGTTTAATGTGCTTAAAGGACCAGTGTGTGCAATTTAGTGAAGACTTCAAACAGAGGACTGACTATGTTCAGATGAAAGATTGACCACAGCCAGCGTCTCCTGACCTGCTGTGCTCATGGTGCGACAGTAGCTCCAAACTTATTGGAAAGATTTTGCAACTGGCCACAATGTTCTGGATCTTAAACTTCAGAAAGCAGACAGGGAAGCCCAGCTTCTGCACTATACGGGCAAACCTCCTGGCTGCCCGGCGAGAGTCCTCCACACTGCACAGATGAGATGGACAGAAGGTTCATACAATGTCCTGCAAACCGTCTCGCAGCACAACAGTTAATGCCGATAAGTCCAGACAGACAGGTAGACAGACAGACCTCTTGGCTCCTGTACAGACAACATTTCCAGATTTGTAGATGATGGCTGTGGTTCGCGGCTCACGGATCCTCATGATGAGCGAATCGAAACTCTGAAACACAACAGGAAGCTGACACTGAGGAACAGACTTTCTATGAAGAAATATGGGTATTATGGGTAAATGTAGCTTGCACAGGTTTGTAGTGAAGCCAGCGGACACATCTCTAAAATCTCAGTCGTGTGTTGGGGGGGCCTGCGTGTCAAACAGACTTTTTGATCAGACTTTTGTGGATCCAGCTCCTGTCAATGTCTGAGCGGGCCATCACAGAACAGTACAGTGCTCCTGGTGTTTTTACTCGACTTTCCAATACTCGTCAATGTCACAACTGGTCCAGGAAGTCAGTCAAATCAAGCAAGAGGCAGACTCTATTCAAACCAAAAGTGTTGGAAATGACCTTGTTATTAGAGTCCCTGTCCTTTTCTGGGTCGGCTTCTAAAGTTTCTGTACCTTTGGTCTGTACTCTACATTCCACACTTTGCAAGCAATTGTTTGCAGGTCCAGACAGCAGCCCAGCTTCACCGTAGACAGCACGTTCCTGGATACAGACATGAAGAACACATGAATGCAGCTTAAAACAGAAAATGTGAACAGACCTGCTGAAGGACCCCTACTGTATCTGTGGGATGATTTCTGGCTCCTGTATCACAGGCAACACCGGGGTCAGGATTGGGAGCACTGGTGAGGAATTCTGCGAGTGGACGTCCGGACCGGTGCTGCTGCCTGGACACATGGTGACAGTCCTGCTCTTGTTCTTTGCTGTTTTCAATCATCATCAGTACTCTTGTTGTTTACCTGTGTCCTCCTTGTTCAGTGTTAGGAGCTCATTGGGCAGTAAGCTGAAGAACAGATCTTCAGCAGGATCTGCCTTCACTTCCTCCATCTTTGAAGAGTCCTGCAGTGAGAGACGAGTGTTAAACCAGGTTTGTAGCTTGTGACATAACTGCCAGTACATCCTCAAAACGCTGAATGAACAAACTGAACATCTACACAGAGACTTTGCAGCCAGTTGGTTGAGTCATGGGGTTGTAGTTAGTTTGTTCCCATCTAATATATCCTACAGCATGGTTCTGTTTGATCGTAAGTAATGTAATCAGAACAAATACTCGAGTACAGCTGAACATATTTACCACAGTGAGACAACAAAACTCAACAAACACTGATTTATACGAGATGTTACTTTCACATAATTTCCCACCAAAGCATCAGAGGGTTCTCACGTGTAAATAGAAATGTATTTAATGTCCTTTGAGTTCTGACGAGTTCTGTAACTTTCAGTGATATACATACAATATGTAATACATCGTTCAGAGTCTTGCGACATATTTAATGTGAGAGAAAACATGGACTTTTTACACAGACTTGGAGATCTTCATGTTCACAGAGAGGAGGCTCTGCAGCCTGTACTCACATTTGCAATGAAGTTATCAAAGTACCACTCCAGCATTGACTCAGCCATGACTGCAGAACGGTCCAGAACTTTTGAAGAGGAACCTGGTTTTGGTCTAAATAAACTAATATTAAACTGAAGTTATGATTCTATGAAGCAAAGTAAACAGTATTCACTCAAATGTTTAGATTCAAACCGGTCATGAGAACACTGTTGCTAGGTGACAAAGATGGACGTTAATAAATAAATATAATTCTGGAACAAGAAAAGAGAAAAATCCTATGATGTGAATTTAATTAAAGATTTCTAGAGAACACAAAATGTTATTATCACTCCAAGCACTCAGAGATGAGCTTAAAACAATACATCTATTAATTATTCTAATCTGATACAAAGTGAGGCATTCTGTATAATGAACTTTTATTTTGGTAATTCACGTTTGATGCTTAATCAGCAGAGACAATCTGGCTGACTTTCAGAATAAAACATGTGACTCCTGATTACAGTACAGACAAAAGGAAACAAATGAATTACTATTACAATTGAACATAGACACTTACAAAGAAGCGAGGTGACGACACAGCGCGATGTTCATTGTGTAACGTTAATAAATGAGGGCATGATTTGGGGCGGGGCTACCTTGTGATTGACAGGTCAGTGAGTCCAGGCTCAGATCAAACATGTCACGGTAGGTTAACGCAGGAAGTCAGTACCAAATATGGTAATCATACAGAACATCCTGTGTGAGGACTTCAGTTGTGGATCTGAGGTTGTTGATGAGTCCAGCTCAGTCACGTGACGCCGGGCAGAATGTTTGTGTTGATAATTACAGCAGATAGCAGCAGAAACAGCTTCCTTCCTGTCCGCACTTATCTCTGTCATTCATCATGAACATGGACGAGTGTGAGCGGCAAACACGCCAGACACAAGTCTGAAGACTCACTCACTCATTTATTAACTCACTCATTTATCAACTCACTCACTCATTAACTCACTCATTTATTAACTCACTCACTCATTAACTCACTCACTCATTAACTCACTCACTCATTTATTAACTCACTCACTCATTAACTCACTCATTAACTCACTCACTCATGTATTAACTCACTCATTTATCAACTCACTCACTCATTAACTCACTCATTTATTAACTCACTCACTCATTAACTCACTCACTCATTAACTCACTCACTCATTTATTAACTCACTCACTCATTAACTCACTCATTAACTCACTCACTCATTAACTCACTCACTCATTAACTCACTCACTCATTAACTCACTCATTAACTCACTCACTCATTAACTCACTCATTAACTCACTCACTCATAAACTCACTCACTCATAAACTCACTCACTCATTAACTCACTCACTCATTAACTCACTCACTCATTTATTAACTCACTCACTCATTAACTCACTCATTAACTCACTCACTCATTAACTCACTCACTCATTAACTCACTCATTAACTCACTCACTCATTAACTCACTCATTAACTCACTCACTCATAAACTCACTCACTCATTAACTCACTCACTCAACTCACTCATCTTTCTTCACGGTCATCTCGTTTAATTCACTTTCCATGTGTACTTCTTTCCTTCATTCCTTCCTTATCTTGTTTCCTGTTCCCTTCCTTACCCTTTCCTCTTTCTTCTCTTCTGTCCTACTTTCCTTCCCTTCTTACTTTTTTTTTCATGTCATTTCTCTGTTCTCTCCATCCACCTTCCAGTTTTCCTTCCTTCTTTCCTTGTCCTTCACCCTTCCCACTGTATGTCTTTCCTTCCCATTTTTCCTTTGTTTCCTTTCTCTGTCTCCTCTCCTTTATATTCCACTCTCCTTCCTTCTTTCCTTCATATGTCTCCTTCCTTCTGTTCTCCCTCCTTCTTTCGTCCACTTTCCATTTTTCCTTCCTTCCTTTTTTGCTTCCTACCCTTGACTTCACTTCCCTCCTTCCTTGTTGAAGTTTAGAGTACTCTTTAAAACTTCAGATACTCGGATACTTTCGTTGACTGGAGGATCAGACTGATAACCAGCTCGTCAGTTAATTGGCTGTGTGCTGGGTTGGGTGAGTGTGTAGTCACAGCAGTATTGAGGCTCGGCCCTCCCAGATGTGGGCCTGACTGGGCGTCAGTCTTAGTGCGGGGAGTTCACCGCAGTGAAATGTGAGCCCGCTCGGCTCGGCTCGGCTCGGCCTGGCTGTATTTTGGGATGTTTTTACACGGGCAGGACAAAGACACGTTACCAGGCGGCACCAGCCCGGCCCTGAGCAGATGTTCCTGCTGCGGGAGGAGAAGAAGAAGAAGAAGAAGAAGGAGAAGAAGGAGAAGAAGGAGCAGCAGGAGGAGCAGGAGGAGCAGGAGGAGCAGGAGGACTTTATTTGTGCAGAAGAAGAAGAACTCAAAGACGGTAACGGATCTGCGCGTGAGGCTCGTGTTGTGTTTAAAGTGACTGACCTCAGGACACACACACACACACACACACACACACACACACACACACACACACGGTGTTTGTCAGACAGGTCTGTAGGTCTGACGTGAACTTCTAATGAGCACGTGTGTCCGCACGTTGGCACCACCTGGTGAACTAATTAGTTCAAACTAGATAAACACTCGTTAACGAACAGTCAGTTTAACCGCGGCACCATGGCAACGCCGCTTACAGCTAGTTACCGAGCAAATGTTGCCGGTGCTTCGGTTTAATGAGCGACCGTGTTAACTGGTGTCCGCGAACACGTAGCTGTCACAGCAGACGTCACACCAAAGAGGCATCCAGTCGTAACCACGACAACCACCACGGAAGCGTTCGGCCGGAGGTCATCACTTAACACGGTCGCTACTTGAACCGTAACACCGACTGGGCTGGCGAGGGGTCCTCTTCCACGCATCTGCCATGTTGAGCCGCCATGTTCCAGGAAGAGCTTGATTGCAAGGGGATGGCAACCATTGGCTAACAAACTACCAATCAGCATGCTATCTACGAACCACCAAGCTAATGTTAGCCGCTAGCTGCTAATTAAATAACTAATGCTAGTACTCAGTTACTCAAGCTAATCATTGGCTAATCCGTGAACTAATGTGACTGGCTTGCCAGAAATTACCTAACAAGCTAATGCTACGGCTATTTACTAATTAACAAGTGTGATACCAGCTAATTGACAAGCTAATATGCAGCCAAATACCCATTAGCTAGCAAGCTAATCATTGGTCACCCACTGCCAGTCAATAAGCTAATGCTACGTGCTTGACAGGAACTAACCAACTAACTAAAGTTAGTAAAGTTACTTGCTAGTTAGTCTTGCGATAAGTTTTAGCAGCTAAAGCTAAGAGAAAGTCTCTATTGACTAGCTGCTAATTAACCAGTTAACAAACAAGCTAATGTTAACAAGCTAACTTCCAGTGAAATAAGATGAAAATACTAGCTAGGCACTAACTAGGTAAAAGCTCATTTCATCAGCTAACTATCAACCAAGGAGCTAAAGGTAGCATCTAGCTAACTACCTATATAGTTAGAGTTGTTACCAGCAAACTCTCGCTGGTTAAAATGACCCGACCATTGATTAAACTGACGTCACAAGACACTGATGTTTTGTAGTGAGCCTGTCAGCTGACCCGATCAGCTGACCCAGTGACCTCTCCTGCTCCCTCACAGATATGGCTGAAGATGTCTGTGGATTCTGATAACTCCTGTGTTTTGTTGTCATCGCGAGACTCGAGGACTTCCTGCATCTTCCAGACCGCGGACGAGAAAGATGACATCCCAGGAGTGGGAGAGGAGAGGTAATGTCAGACATCGCAAACATGACGTTACTGTCCAGATCACAGCTGCTTTTATGGTAGTTTTAGTTTGTTTGAGCGATTCATTACGTGTCCGTAAACATCTGTCTGTCTCTGTCCTGCAGTGTTCTGGAGATGCTGAGCTACTCCAAGTTCTCCGACCTAGAGACATGGCTGTGCATGCCGTCCTCGCTGCTGCTGCCCAGGGCTCTGGACTCCACCCGGACCTCCTCCTTCTCCTCCAACTCCTCTTCCTCACATGCATCCAACCACTCCTCCCCGCCCATCTCCTCCTCATCCTCCTCGTCCTCGCCGGCCTTCAACTCTCGTCGCTCCACCTGCAGCGAGACGGGAGAGGGCGACACTCCATGCAGGTAACGCCTCTGGTCTTTTTATGGGTCTGTAACAGGTCTGTAGTGTTCAGGCCGCCTGCAGGCTCCTGGTTCTGTTCTGCTGTAATGTTGAACACATATTGGATGTCCTGCAACATTAGTCTCCCCCTCCACGTCCAGCTGAGCGTCTCCTTTCATTTGACACAAAGGCCTTCGACTGATAACTCTGATAACTGAAGCACTTGACTGCTGATTCCTCCCACACACACACCACACACAACACACACACACAACACACACACACACACACACGTGAGGTAAGGTAACCCGCCTATTGAGCGTTGAACACTTGAGAAGGACCTTTTCCTCAGCTGTGGACCTCCACTTCAGACATTTCAAACACTCAGCCGTTGTGTTAACGTGCCGAATGTGAGGAATCACGCCGTGTGCGCCGTCATGTGAAGGTCTAAGCGTTGTCCATCATAGATGTTGAGTTGGACTGAGCTGTTGGACTTTGTGTTGCGGAGGAAAAACAAGGGAAGCCATCGAGTTAGAGGATCATGGCGGAGCCGCAGCTATGGTCGTCTCAGAGGCCAGGTATGATCCCACTGTTCACTCTGCCTGTAGACTGACAGCATGGTTGTTAACATCTTGTTAACAAGAAGAGCCCTGTGAGGTGAATCGTCCAGTCAGTGTCCGGCAGTGAAAACTCTCTGAGGTCCATACTGATCGTGTTTCCTCATGTGAAGGTGCGAGGGTGAAGTTGATGAATAGGATGCAGGTTTAAACCTCACCAAAGCTGTTGGCATGGTCACCACACTGGTTACCTGGTTTCCGTGCCGACAGGAGGCTGAGGTGGAGGTGCACTGACCTTTCTGATCTTCTAACCCTGCAGGTCATCAGAGAGAGAATGCACCTTCCTCACCCCCGCGTTGGTGAAGGAGATGCCGTTTCTGGCCACGTCCCTCCTCCCCATCCTCTCCTCCACGCCAGCCACCGCGGTGCTGAGCCCGGCGGCGTCAGCCGGAGACTCCGCCTCACAGAGCGGGGTCAGCATCAGGAAACGACGGCGGCTTGCGGCCAGTCCCGGAGGACTCCACTGGAACTCTGCAGGTACGACGAGTCTCACTGACACTCACCTGAAAACACACACCTGAAAACACACACCTGAAAACACACACCTGAAAACACACACCTGAAAACACAGACGAGACAGCAACGCTGAATCAACACCTCAGAGTAACTGACTGTAAACCTGAAGCAAAATATCAGTACTTGAAATAAATCCACAGAAAGTGTCACTGCAAGTCAAGTCAGTGGACTTATTGTAATTATGATTGTAGTTATTTTCATAGTTAGTGTGGACAGAGTGGACGGACAGACTCAGGGTCAGAGTGGACGGACAGACTCAGGGTCAGTGTGGACGGACAGACTCAGGGTCAGTGTGGACGGACAGACTCAGGGTCAGTGTGGACGGACAGACTCAGGGTCAGTGTGGACGGACAGACTCAGGGTCAGTGTGGACGGACAGACTCAGGGTCAGTGTGGACGGACAGACTCAGGGTCAGTGTGGACGGACAGACTCAGGGTCAGTGTGGACGGACAGACTCAGGGTCAGAGTGGACGGACAGACTCAGGGTCAGTGTGGACGGACAGACTCAGGGTCAGAGTGGACGGACAGACTCAGGGTCAGAGTGGACATCAGTGTGGACGTCAGTGTGGACGTGCTGCCATGTGTGACTGTTATGATCCAACACACTGACTGCTGCTGTTGTTTACACAGCAGAGGCTGTGCTCCTGTCCTTTAGCTCCACCCTTGTGGATAATGATAACGAGCTTCCTGTTGAACAGATTACAGTCCGTCTCCTCGTCTTCATCTTTGAACAGATTACAGTCCGTCCCTCGCTCATCTTTGAACAATTACAGTCTCTCCTCAGTCTTCATCTTTGAACAGATTACAGTCCGTCTCCTCGTCTTCATCTTTGAACAGGTATTTACAATCAGTCCGTCTCCTCGTCTTCTTCATCTTCAGTGTTCAGTTTAATTCTTTAGTTTTAAAACAGTCTGTGAACATGGAGTGTCCAGAATAATCTGTCCTTTAATAAACCCTCTGAGCTGCCTCCATCTCCACCTCCACCTCCATCTCCACCTCCACCTCCACCTCCACCTCCATCTCCACCTCCACCTCCACCTCCACCTCCACCTCCACCTGGACCTCAGTCATCATCGGGGAGGAGGTGTGTCTCTCATGTCTCAGAGGTCAGATTCCTCTCTGTTTCAGTATTACAAACAGAACAACGTCTTCCTCTTTGCTCCCACCAGAGGCCAAAAAACTGTTTGTACATGAGCAGAGCCCAAAGTCCTACAACTACCAGAATGCATTGGCCACTCTGATCTGCTCTTCCTCTCTCCCTCCTCCTCCTCCTCCTCCTCCTCCTCCTCTTCCTCCTCTTCCTCCTCTCTCCTCCTCCTCTCCTCCTCCTCCCTCCTCCTCCTCCTCCTCTCTCCTCCTCCTCTCCTCCTCCTCCTCCTCCTCCTCTCCTCATGTTTCAGTCTTGTGTATCTCCAGCAGAGGGCGCTGTGACTCCAGCTCAGTGTCCCCTTCAGCTCTGCACACGCTCACTGATCACACTGACAGGTAGACTGGACTTCCAGCAGCGACCCGGTTCTGACTCTGGTGATCCGAATGTTTCTTATCTGACTGATGAGGTCAGTCAGCTGATTGAAGTTTTTAATATCAGCTGTTAGCTCGTCTTCATCGATTTCATTAAAGTAAGACCGTCCAGGTTCAGGTCCAGGTCCTCGTCCACAGTCTGTCCCTCGTCCACAGTCTGTCCTCGTCACAGTCTGTCCTCGTCACAGTCTGTCCTGTCCACAGTCTGTCCTCGTCACAGTCTGTCCTCGTCCACAGTCTGTCCTCGTCCAGTCTGTAATCGTCCACAGTCTGTCCTCGTCCACAGTCTGTCCTCGTCACAGTCTGTCCTCGTCACAGTATTGTCCTCGTCCACAGTCTGTCCCTCGTCCACAGTCTGTCCTCGTCACAGTCTGTCCTCGTCACAGTCTGTCCTCGTCCACAGTCTGTCTCGTCCACAGTCTGTCCTCGTCACAGTCTGTCCTCGTCACAGTCTGTCCTCGTCCACAGTCTGTCCTCGTCCACAGTCTGTCCTCGTCCACAGTCTGTCCTCGTCCACAGTCTAAATCTACTTTCAAATAATAAGTTTTTGTGTCAGAGACGTTCAGGAAGCTTCCACAGGTTCATCTCATGTAGATTTAATGCAGCAGCTGGTCTGCAGCATGACACCTGATCACACACACACACACACACACACACACACACACACACACACACACACACACTGAATGAATGGAAACATGAAACCAGCAGGACAGAGGTTCAACTCTCAAATTTGACTTGTAGCCTCAGCTGATGACAGAAATGATCAATTCATCGATTCTGAAAATAATCGTTAGCTGATGATGATTTACCTTTACCTGTACAATAATGTGTGTTGTGTGTGTGTGTGTGTGTGGTGTACAGTAACAGCAGGTCGTCTCTGGTTTCTCTCGTCCAGGTTCGGTGCAGCGTGACTTCTGGTCACCTGATCTGTCTCCAGTGTCGAGGGGGACGACAGCAGGAGGTGGAGGTGGAGGTGGAGGTGGAGGTGCGAGGAGCCTCCCCCTGGCTGAAGGAGGCGGGGCAGCGCAGGGAAGCGACCGGGCGGCCTTGAGGAAGACAGTTTCGGTTGACGACCGCCTGCTGCAGCCGGCGGGCGGAGAACAACCACACCTGAGACTGCTGAGTCGACTGGAGAGAGGCCGGAAGAAGCTCCGCAACATCCATGTGAGTCTGACTTCATGTTTTAGATTCAGGAGAACGCTCTTCAAACGTTTGGGTAACGTTAGCTGAGCGGAACAGCGACGACGTGAGGCGGCTCTGATGAGCTGCCATCTTTGTTGTAGTCCAAACATCATGGTAATAATGCAGTTACAATAATTCAACTTTAAATTTAGCCTAGATCTTTGGTCTGCTTCCTGTTTCAGAGTAAAAGTCAGTTCAGGGCTTTTATTGTGACGGTCTGCACCACGTCGCCCTCTGGTGGTCTGAGGTTGTTACAGTCAGTGTACCTGTGTATGAACATCATCTTCATCACCTTGGTGCTGTTTGTCGGCTCTGTGTCTTCAATAGTTTCTATCAAATGAAATGAAACACACAGAAATCCTCGTTAACGCTCCAGTTTAACCCGTCCAGCAGCTGCTCGTTAACGGACGAGCTCCGGGTCTGGAGTCCTTCGCTGTTGAAGTTCGGCTCATTCCGCCCACGTCGGTGTTTGATTAGAGACTTTGTTTGTTGTGGTTTGAATAGTTCTTAATGAATGAATGTGTTCAGGTTGTTTAGCGTCGTGGTGTAACCGTGTTTTCGAGTGTGACTGCTTCCTGTCGGCCCTCTGTGGTTAAACTCTGGTCAGTGTTGGATTGTGTTCGTGTTTGAACCGCCGGGCTCATTGAACCTCTCCTGTTACACACTCGTGTTGCAGTGAGTCTGTGCTGACACACAGCCGGCTCCGTCAGGCTGCAGATGGACGATCAGCTCAAATTAGAAGCTTCTACCAAATTCACAACGTCCGACTGCGAAGACGACGTCAGGCGCCTCATCACGTTCTCAGGATGTCCAAACTGTTGTACCTCGCTGTCTGAGTCCGCTGCTCTCGTTATCTCGGGTTCATTCTCCTTATCTCACTAAAACAGCAGCTTGTTTTTTCCTCCAGAAAACGAGATAAGTTCTTCGTTCAGAGTCGTATCAGCAGGACGACGTCATGAGGACGATGTTATTTTGGGATGGCAGTTTCCATTTTGATGTTATCTCAAGAGAAAACCTTCTATAATTATCACATTACGACAAGAAAACAACTTTAGTATCTCAGATAAAGTGCATAAAATCAGCTTCACTCACTCTCTCCTTTTCTCTTCTTAGCTTCCTCCGTCAGCGTCCTCTTCACTCTCTGCTCCTCTGCCATCATGTCCATAGAAGCTGCTGACTGCTGGACCTGAACACTACTTCTTCTTCTCTTCTTCTTCTTCTTCTTCTTCTTCTTCTTCTTCTTCTTCTTCTTCTTCTTCTTCTTCTTCTTCTTCTTCTTCTTCTTCTTCTTCTTCTTCTTCTTCTTCTTCTTCTTCCTCCTCCTCCTCCTCCTCCTCCTCCTCCTCCTCCTCCTCCTCTTCTTCTTCTTCTTCTGAATGAGCTAACAGACTGAGCTAACAGCAGCTAACAGACTGAGCTAACATGAGCTACCAGCAGCTAACAGACTGAGCTAACAGACTGAGCTAACATGAGCTAACAGCAGCTCCAGCTGTCAGCAGTTTACTTCACTGTCCATCATAAACTCTGTAAATCACAGAGAGTTGAGGCGGAGCAGCCGGAGGACATCAGAGGGAAAACCAGGAAACATTTTCTCCATAAAATCTGATCCAGTTTCACCAGAATCAGTGAAATAGTTGGTGCTGTGTGTTTGATACAGTGGGTGGATGTAAACAGAACCATCTACAGTGTGAACAGTTGTCACACTCAGGTGTGTTTCCTGTTTCTGGACGGATCGTGTGTGTGACGTTTGGTGGATGATGAATCAGCGATGTGGGCCGGACTGAACGCGCTGCTATTCAAAGCACTGAGTGGGATTTGAGAGGAAGTGTTTTATTTCTGTGGATCTTTGAAGGTCAGATCTGTCTCATCACCGACAGCTCATATTTTTGTCTTCTTCACACATACAGCGCTTCTTAACATAAACTCCACGTCTCCTCATATTTAGGTTGGATGTGTTTACTGCTGGGACGCGAAGCCTTTCTGAACATTTCATTCATTCCTCTGCTGCAAACTGGAGGAAAGTTTCTTTGTAAAGTAAAATAAATGTGTCAGGACTCAGTGAAGACCAAGGTGTGTGTGTGTGTGTGTGTGTGTGATGACTCTCTTCCCGCCGCCTGCAGTCTCTGATTGATTTATCTCTCTCTGTCTTTCTTTAACTGGTTTTCTCGGCTCGCCTGTCGGCGCTCTGCCCCGGTGAATCATAGTCCGAGCGGCGTGCGAGCTGTGACTCACACGGAGGATGCTGGCGAAGCTTCATGACCACAAACTCTATAATCTGCATTCATTTCCCACGATTCCTCCTGCTGCAGCTCTTTGTAAGACACAGGAGACCACAGACAGTCTGCGGGGACGTCACAGAGACTACGTCCAGGTTTTAGACAGTCTAAAACTAGTCTAGTCTCTGTGACTGGATGGGACAGTCTTGGCAGTGTTGGTGGTGTACATGAGGACCTTTCACAGGACAGTGTGTGTGTGCAGACGTCCAGCTGCTGTCTGTCTCAGTCAATAATAGATTTCCAGGCGACGCAGGCAGCCGAGCGACAGCGCAGAGACACAAACATGTCGCTGTCTTCGTCCTCTGAGTGTTTACCTGGACGTTGTAAAACAGTTACCTTTTAGTTGTGTAAAGTTTGTGTGCGGGTGGAGAGGGCGCAGCAGGTGGTGTACAGGCTGAGTGAAGCTGCATGCATTATGCAGGACGGTGTCACGGTGTCATCACAGAGCTGCAGGTGGAGGTCTGAAACCTTCCTGTAGTTCACTGCAAAGGAATGAATGACAGGCTGCAGGCGGCCGCCCGAGGCTCTGTGGGTCAGTGTAAAATCATCGATTGTGTTGATGAATCAGCTGATCATCATCATCATCATCATCATCGTCATCATCATTGTCATCATCATCATCGTCATCATCGTCATCATCGTCATCATCGTCATCGTCATCGTCATCGTCATCATCAGTCTTTTCATGGATGAACAGTGAATGAGACACGAGTCACGTTTGAGGAGAAGAACACCTTACCTCACTGTGTGTGTGTGTGTGTGTGTGTGTGTGTGTGTGTGTGTGTGTGTGTGTGTGTGTGTGTGTGTGTGTGTGTGTGTGTGTGTGTGTGTGTGTGTGTGTGTGTGTGTGTGTGTGTGTGGACCAGCAGGGGGCGTGCTCGTCCTCTGGCTTGATGTCTAAATGTGGAAAGTTTGAGAGTGTGTGACGATTGAATCATCCAGCAGCTGTCTCACCGTCTCACCGTCTCCATCAGGACACAACACTCTGTTTTATTGCCTGAGGCAGTAAATCCACCTGATGCAGAGAGATACTGAGACATGATTCATCATAAAAAGTTGATAACTGTGTGTGTGTGTGTGTGTGTGGCTCTTTCTAATAGACGCTGCTCGTCCCTCTTCTCGAGTCATCAGGTACATTTCCATAGAGTTCAGCTGATCGGCTCGACGCTGCCTCAGACTGACTCTCCAGATAAATGGACCTATGATCGTTTATCGTCTCTCCTTATATTGGATCTTTTCTATGAGCTCATCTCAGCAGTTTGTTGGTTCTAGTTTTCAGAGTTAAACGAGCTAAGCTATGAACGCTCCTCGTTTCTGTTGAGCAGTGAAGACAAAGATGGGCCTCAAACAAACATTGTGATGTTTGGCTGGGCGGAGACACTGAAGCCTGAGTGAAGCTGTCCAGTGTTTAACAGCTTAGATGGAAGCAGAGAGGCCAGCGTGTCCTGATTTCAAAGATTTCTAATCAAGCAGCTCCTCTCTTCTTATTAATGGAGGCTCTGCAAACCACGAGGCAGCGCTGTTCATCTGACCGTCCAGCTGTGACGGACTGTTAAACAGAATTACTGAGGGACAGACTCCTTCTGTTGGGCTGCTTCTGCAGCTCAGAGAAGCTCCTGGAGCTTTAGTCCAGTCAGAACCAGCCTCAGTGGAACCATCAGGAGACGTTAAAGCTTGAAAAACTGTCAAAATAGCTGCTGGTCATTTTTCTTTGAGGCGTCATTTTGAATTGAACGATGGGATGGAAGGAGAAGCGAGGAGGTGATCAGAGGTGAGAACATTGGCCTTCGTATGGAGTGAAATACATGTTCCATACATGAGTCCAGCACAGGAGGGTGTGTGTGTGTGTGTGTGTGTGTGTGTGTGTGTGTGTGTGTGTGTGTGTGTGTGTGTCCTGTTTACTCGTACATTTTTCTCAGGCCCGTCTTTGTACACAAACACTCACACAGTGGAGTATTAAGCAGCGTGGTCCCGCGGGTCTAATCATATCAGGGCACAAGTCAAGCAAGTCTTTCTGAACATCCATTAAGCTGCTTCGCTGCAGCAAATCCTCCATGAATCACTCCACCGTGAAATATTAGCTCCATAAATTCAGCCTGCCATCTTATTAAGCCTAATCCCTTAAAAAAACATGGCACGGTGCCTCCACCCGCCCTCCACCACCTCCACCTCCACCCGCCCTCCACCTCAGGACTGTGTGTGTCCACATGACATGAGAGGACTGCATAAACAAATGTGAAGGGCTGCAGCGGCCATATTTCACTGCAGCTACGAGGACTAGCTGCTGTTAGCTCATGTTAGCGCAGTTTGTTAGCTGCTGTTAGCTCATGTTAGCGCAGTTTGTTAGCTGCTGTTCGCTCATGTTAGCGCAGTTTGTTAGCTGCTGGTAGCTCATGTTAACGCAGTTTGTTAGCTGCTGTTAGCTCATGTTAGCGCAGTTTGTTAGCTGCTGTTAGCTCATGTTAGCGCAGTCTGTTAGCTGCTGTCAGCTCATGTTAGCGCAATTTGTTAGCTGCTGGTAGCTCATGTTAGCGCAGTTTGTTAGCTGCTGTTAGCTCATGTTAGCGCAGTTTGTTAGCTGCTGTCAGCTCATGTTAGCGCAGTTTGTTAGCTGCTGTCAGCTCATGTTAGCGCAGTTTGTTAGCTGCTGTCAGCTCATGTTAGCGCAGTTTGTTAGCTGCTGTTAGCTCATGTTAGCGCAGTTTGTTAGCTGCTGTTAGCTCATGTTAGCGCAGTTTGTTAGCTGTTGTCAGCTCATGTTAGCGCAGTTTATTAGCTGCTGTCAGCTCATGTTAGCGCAGTTTGTTAGCTGCTGTTAGGACTCGAGGACTCGAGTTCAGGCCTGAAGCTGACGATCAGTAAAAAACGAACTGATTCTTAGTTACGACGTATCAAACAGGAGGTGCATCCACCAACGAAACAAACTGATTTGTTTGTTTCCAATTAGTAAATATGAATTCATTTCTCAGCTGTTACTATCCCGTCAGCGATGCGTTCACGTCCACGTGACCTGAAGAAGAAGGTAGGCGGGACAACACGTCGACAGGTGGACAATAAAAACAAGCAGTCCTTTAAAATATGGACATTTGTGTTGACCTGCTGTCTGCAGGTTCCTGATCTGTGGTGCTAATATAAGAGAAGGTTATTATTTATTATTCTGATGAATTTTACTATGCACATGATTTTCTTCTGATTTACAACTTCTTAATAAGAATAAATGAATAAGATGAAAGACTCACTGCTCTGTGAAATAATCCCTGATTGTTATTGATGTGTTAATAATTGGCTGTGAAGTCTGCGAGTGAGCTGACTCATCTCGGTGTTGTTGTCAGGAATATTTTCCGCTGTCAGATTTCTGTTGAGTTTCAGGGTTGATGACGTTCGTCCAAAACATTTAAAAATCTCTTGTTGATTCATTTCTTCAAATGTTTTTTCTTCAGTGTGAAACTGAATCAATCTTTAAATGTTTGGATGAGTCCCATCAAACTGATTTCAAAGGCAAAGCTGAGAAGAAGAGCGAGTAAAACGATGAAGACGTTTTCATTCATGGAGCTCGTTTGGCCATGTGAGGCGAATAGAACTGATCCCAGACCAGCTGCTGCAGATGCTCCAAAACACGTCGTTTTATTGGTCAAGAGAGAGACATCACATGACAACGACTCAACTCAGCAATTTGTTTCAACTCCCAGAAGTCATTTGTTTTTATTTGCCCCTGATCGGCGTTGAACCTCCGGTCTTAATCCAGGGTAAACTAGGTATTTTAAGGGTTACCATAGCAACCGGCTGCGTTAGATGTTAGCGACTGGCTGAGGTTCAGCTTTGACTGATTAGCTGCAGTGACTTTATGAAGTGATATAAACTTACATCTGCGTGTAGTCGAACAGTTTCAGACATGTTTGAATCAGAGAGAAGCAATCTGACCAGACCTCTGTAGTCCAGTGGCATTGTGGGTAATGTAGGCGACAGAAGATGAGTCATGAGGAATAAAACGAGAACCACGTCTTCTGAGTTGGTCAGTTTATGGCTGAAGGTAAGAATCTCTCGGACTGACTGATGAGCCTGTTGAGTTCTTTGGATTTCAAGTTTAATGTTGGCGAGCGGACCAACGTCTCGAGTCGCTGATGACTCTGCTGAGAGTGAATGATGTCATCAGGATGTGTTTATATGTTAGAACCAGCATGGCCACCGGAGTGCGATAAAATCTGCCCGTTTTTTCATCTTTGAATCGTTGTTGGACCTTTTGAGACTCGAGTAGCTCTTCACCTTTACTGTAGTTACCTGTTGGAAGACTTACAATCTGATCCAGACTCGGACTTCTGACCTCCAGCATCTCTGTTGCATTGATTTTAGACTTTTGAACTGTCCATCGGGAGTCTACAGACGAACCCTTTGGCTTTAGGTCTCTGGCGCCACCTTCAGGACTCGCCCCACCAGCTGTAACAGCCGAGTTGTCTGTTTGTTCTCTGTGTGCTAATGGTAATGAACGTCACAGCCTCATGTGGACGCTCTTGAGGACTCCGTCCTGTACATACAGCCAGCGTTAGCTGTGCCCACGCCAGTCAGCTTGTCACTCACTCAGTGTGCGAGCCTGCCAGCCAGCGCTCAGAGGTGCCAGAGCCGGCGGTCGCTGCCAGGATGGAAGGCTCAGCCTCCCCCGTCTGCAGGCTCCTCGCCCGGCCATGAATGCTAGCATTGCTGGACTAATTAACCCGGGGAGAGGCCAACAAGCTGCCTACAGTTCAGCTCTGACAAATATCAAAATAAAGCCTTGTTCAAATTAGCAAGGTGAAGTGAGAAGTAGTGGGGCAGAGGGGAGGCTGCGAGGGGAGGCTGTGAGGGGGGAGGGCAGGGGGGAGGGCAGGAGGGGAGGGCAGGAGGGGAGGGCAGAGGGGAGGCTGCGAGGGGGGAGGGCAGGAGGGGAGGGCAGGGGAGAGGGCAGGAGGAGAGGGCAGGAGGGAGGGCAGGAGGGGAGGGCAGCAGGGGAGGCAGGAGGGCAGGAGGGGGAGGGCAGGAGGGGAGGGCAGGAGGGGGAGGACAGCAGGGGAGGCAGGAGGGCAGGAGGGGAGGGCAGGAGGGGAGGGCAGGAGGGGGAGGGCAGGAGGGGAGGGCAGGAGGGGGAGGACAGGAGGGGAGGCAGGAGGGGAGGGCAGCAGGGGAGGCAGGAGGGCAGGAGGGGGAGGGCAGGAGGGGAGGCTGCGAGGGGGGAGGGCAGGAGGGGAGGGCAGGAGGGGAGGGCAGGAGGGGGAGGACAGGAGGGGAGGCTGCGAGGGGGAGGACAGGAGGGGAGGCTGCGAGGGGGAGGACAGGAGGGGAGGCTGCGAGGGGGGAGGGCAGGAGGGGAGGGCAGGAGGGGGAGGGCAGGACTCAGCTGTCTGTGGCAGAGAGGTTATATTAGTTCAAATTAGTGGTACAGTGGTGAATGTTGCCAGGTGTGTGTGTGTGTGTGTGTGTGTGTGTGTGTGTCCTGATGGACAGTGACGTGAACTGCTGCCAACTGTAGCTGCTGTTAGCTCATGTTAGCTGAGTTTGTTAGCTGCTGTTAGCTGCTGTTAGCTCATGTTAGCTGAGTTTGTTAGCTGCTGTTAGCTGCTGTTAGCTCAGTTTGTTAGCTGTCTCAGGCCCAGCAGTCAGCAGCTTCTGTTGACATAATGGCAGAGGAGAAGAGGGTGAAGAGGACGGTGGTGGATGTTTGTTGATCATCCAGCTTTAACAGCCGGGCTGGTAAGCTGAGAGAGCCGGTGTGTGTTCTTACATAAGGTCTGGTTCTGCTAACAGTCGCCTCTCTGTGGACGCTCTGCGAGGCCTGGGACGTCCCAGAGGAACTCCAGCTGCTACTGAAATGAAGTCATCACACACACTGGCAGTTCACTGGGACCTTTATGACTCAGGAGCTTTACGCTACATGGAGGAAAGTTTCTGTGCTCGACTTCAGGATGTTTGTTGGATGAGTTTTCTTTGAATGAATGACTCGTAACGTCTTCTTACAGTCAACGGATGCTGAGCGGTCTGAACCGATGGATGCATGATCCAAGTCCACCTCCCTCATGAGGTTAAGTCTGGTTGCTGGTTCACGATCATTCAATCATAGTGTGTTGACTTTATGATAAAGTGGCACTGAATGTGATTGAATCCCTTCACACAGCTTAAAAACGAGTCTTCGTCCCTTCGCGGGTGGTTGAAGTTCAGTGTGTGTTGTTTCCTCTGCTTGTCTCCAGTTTTAACAAAGTCCGGTTGCTGCATTGAGTCCTTGTACTGTCAGTGTCCATGCTGCATCTCCTCTGCCTGAAGATTAACATTTGAACGGCGACCCGTCATTCTGTCCAGCAGAGGGAAGTCCTTCTGACATTAAAGACGTGTCCTTCCTCTCAGGGCAGTGGCCCAACCTGCCGGACGTGTTGACATTCACAGAAATATCAGCAGTGAAACAGGAAGTGAGACGGCGGCAGGATGAAGGTTTTGATTCAGTGTCAGGTCAGCGGAGACGAGAGGCTCCGGTTCTTTGTTCTTCACGATCATCGAACCTGATTTTAGAAGAGAGACTGAAACACAAAGTTCTCTTTGGTTTCGAGGAGGTTTGAAGGTCACAGTCACAAGAAATGTGGCCAACAAGTATCTGAGATGATATTTTAATTGATAGCTGCTGTCAAGTGTTATTCTCTTTATTTGAAAGAGCCTCAGCTGACATCAGAAACTCTTTGGAGACTCGCCTCTCTCGTCTTTCTTGTTTCGCCCTTCACAGTTTTATCTGAAAAGATAAAGTTCAACTGTTCTTCAAGTCGATGTCCATGATCGACATTAAATCATCTGAAGCTTGGAGACCTGAGACAGTCAGTCCCAACATGTCATGAAGATTTCCACTGCGTCCACGCAGCAGGAGAAAGCAATCATCATTCTCTGTTGTGTTGGACCTGTGGGGGGCCGCTCGGTCCAGGTGCAGCGCGACGATCAGCGAGTCAATAAGCAATCACCACCTCACATATCCAATCAAAGCCTTTTATTTAACACACGTGATGGAGCTGTAACAAACTGCTCCTTCGGTCTGAACACGATGTGTCGAAGGAGTCAAAGACTGAAGCTACGCGAAGGAGTCAAGACTGAAGCTCCGCGAAGGAGTCAAAGACTGAAGCTCCGCGAAGGAGTCAATAGACTGAAGCTCGCGAAGGAGTCAAAGACTGAAGCTCCGCGAAGGAGTCAAAGACTGAAGCTCCGCGAAGGAGTCACAACCCTTCACTGGACACTGAATGGAGGGAAAAGTGAAGAGTGAAGGCAGATGGACTGACTGAGACGAACGAGGCTGTGACTCACACAGACGGAAATAAAGCGATGAGTCGGCGTCCTCGCTGTGAGTCCAAGCTGGTCAAAGTGTCACGTTTGTCAGAGTTTCAGATCAGATCGTCTGATTCTGCGTCACCTTCACAAAGTTTAAAGTTTGAAGTGCCTCCGCAGCTGCAGACGTTCAAACGTTAGTTTCACCATTCGACAGTTTTAATGTGTGACATGTTTCACCTTCAGATAAAAGACAGTAATTAGATTTACAGTCAGGTTTAGTTCAGGGTCCTGCTAATATTCACGCAGGACGCAGGAAATTTATCGGTTCTGGTTCTTGACCCGGTTCTGTCAGCCATAAATAATCCTCCTCGTGTGAACAGGGTCGACCTGCGCTGTGCACACGGTCCCTGAGCAGTGGCTCGTCTTGGTTTGCATTAGAGGAGCTGTTTGATCAGTCACGACTCTGAGTGTGATGGCAGCAGCACGTTCGTCATTTCTCATAGTGTATGTTTAAGAGCTGTGTGGTGTGTGGTGGTGTGTGTGTGTGTTGTGTGTGTGGTGTGTGTGTGTGTGTGTGTGTGTGTGTGTTGTGTGTGTGTGTGTGTGTGTTGGTGTGTGTGGTGTTGCAGCAGTGTGTGGGTTTGAGCGATCATCTCATTTTGGGCTGGTGGGGGGCAAAGCATCCGTCTTCACCAGAGAACAACGCCGCCAAAACTTCCCGCTGCTGCCGTCATCACGAGCCACAGAGCAGCTGAACAGAGCAGAGGAAAGTTTCAAACATGAGCTCTGTCCAGAGGCGACCATAAAGAAATGTGGCTGTATAGATATAATTGATTTGACTTAATAACCATGTTTCATCTGTTTACTGCCATTTCAAAGTGTCTCATCCTTCAGGCAGTGAGCACGCACCTCCAATAAAGCTGCACATTCACAGTGTAGATAGAAAACACACCAGCATTAAAACACACAGTGATAGACGCTCCTGCCGAGGTGTGACGGACCAATCATGTTGTCCAAACTCAGACCCGATCCGTCTCTCCAGGACGAAGGTGGAGGTAGTTATTAGATCATCTTAGGTTGGAGGTGAGGGTGGGTGGATGACATTTACATCCCATTCATTCTTTCACGTGTTGCTGGTCCATGGTGTCACAGCGTATCCATGGTGGACAGCATCATGTAAGAATGGGTGGAGGAGGAAGCAGAGTGAAATACAAGCTGACAACATGCAGCGACCTGCAGAGACGAAGACGTTTTGACCAGCAGAGCAGAACATGGAGCTTCATCTGCACATGTTGGTGGACAGATCTGGAGGCTTCCTGCAGGGTGCTGCGTTGTTTGAGGCCTTCAGTTGTCCCTGAGGTGAAGAGGAGGAGGAGACGTCAGAGAGCCAAAGTGAGCGCTCGTGTACAGATAGCAATTTTCCCTCACAGCTTGTCTTCAGTTGTCAAGGAGACAGAATATTCTCACTGCACACTGTCCGAGCGCTTGCCATTCCTCCATCCAGTCCAAATCGAGTGTTCGTCTCCTCGCTGCATCAGTATCCTTCACGCATGACGTCGCTGAGCAAACACACTTTACACTGAGTTCTCATCTTCAAACCAGTTCATTAAACCAACATCCAGCCAACGTCTGTTAAAGTGACTGTGAGCTCTGAGCATCGCGGGGGTGTCAGTGTTTGTAGCACAGGCGAAGGAGGCGAAGGAGGAGAAGGAGGAGGAGAACTAGTAGTAGTCATTGTCAGGCCCAGCAGTCAGCAGCTTCTATGGACATGATGGCAGAGGAGCAGAGAGTGAAGAGGACGCTGACGGCTGATGGGTCCAAAAGTTAGACAGAATAAATTCACCAGTATTCACCAACGTACCGACACAAAACAGACCAAAGTACTTTTATTATTGCAACTTGAATTATAAATGTTGTCGTATCTTTATATTTCTAATGCTGCAGGTTCATTGATGTGACAGTCGTGTTCAGGTATTTGTACCGTTATCTTCAAATACTAAATCTCAGAAGTTAAATGAGGTTTGAAGATCAGCTTGTTCTTCCAGCATGACGCGCAGCAGGACTTCGCCTTGATAGTTTGACATTTGACTTCAGTAACGGTGCTCTGCGGCTCCATCCATCACATGACGTGAACATGTGGTCACACTGAGAACAGATGATCACATTCAGCTTTGAACACAGAAGACCAAAATAAATAAATATATAAACTACGAACAACAATATACAATGTGTCAAACAGCAAAAACACATTACCTGGTCTTACCCGGTCTTACCCGGTCTTACCCGGTCTTACCTGGTCTTACCCGGTCTTACCCGGTCTTACCCGGTCTTACCCGGTCTTACCTGGTCTTACCTGGTCTTACCCGGTCTTACCTGGTCTTACCCGGTCTTACCTGGTCTTACCTGGTCTTACCCGGTCTTACCTGGTCTTACCCGGTCTTACCCGGTCTTACCTGGTCTTACCTGGTCTTACCCGGTCTTACCCGGTCTGTTGTGGACCACATTCTGGTCTTTGTTGTGACTTGTAAGCGTTTGGTCATCAGTCATTGTTTACACGCGCTCTGCCTCCATCTTGACAGGAAGCGGTCTGCTGTGTGTTCGACCGTGATCGGGCTCCTGATTTCCTGATCACACGTTCTTATTGATAATGTTCAGACTCGTCTTGTGCCAACACTGTGAATCGTGGACGAACGTTGCAGCTGCATGTTTTTCAGGTTTCCAGCAGAAACGCTGCTTGTAGCTTCTTCTGTCGGAGCTCTGCGTCTCCGTGACATTAACGTGTTTCCTCAGCAGAGTGAGCGCTGAGTGGCTGGGCTGGGTTAATATTGTTCTGCATGACGCTGCATAGAAATTGATCATTTCTCTCCTCTTTGTCTCCCTCGCAGAGTCTTGGAACCACGGGCCGATACGACGCCAGGAAAAAGTAAGTCCTCTTCTCATCAGCAGGAAGCTGAATCACTGACGCTCTCTTCCTCATCGTCGTCTTTATCATCTTCCAGTCCTGAATTATTCCTGTCATCCTGTTTTCTGCTGAAATGTTGACCTGTAATATTTCCTGGAGCTGTGAGCGATAACACGACCTCTGAAAGATTCAAGAAACCGCATCATGTGACTGCTCTTGTTGTTTAGAGGAATATTTCCTTCAACACAAGAACATTCTCAGCAGTCCGTTTGGTCCGGTTACAAATGAATTCTCAGCTGTTAGCAGCCGGCTGGAGAATGAATGACGGGACTGACCCGGACTCTCAGGATCTTCATCCTGTGTTTGTGACGGGGATTTTAGTGATGCTTTAAATTTAAAGAAAGCTGCCAGTCCAAGTCATTTCCTGTTTGATCCTGTTGTTCAGTCAGTGGATCTGAACCAGCAGTCAGCAGCACTCGCCACGTTTCAACATTTTAACAGATTTTGGAAAAGGAAACTTTTCCGCTAAGTGAACATTAGGAGTCAGTCACAGTAAACAGCAGGTGGCACCAATTCTCCAGTCAGAAAAGCAGAAGAGAGCACAAAGATGAAGGCAGGAAGGAAACACATCTTTGTGTTTCAGGTGTTAATGGGCTTTGACCCCATGAAGTCAGGAACATTTGTCAGGTTTGATTTGATATCTGACACCTGCAGCATTTGAGAAAATGTATTTTACAAGGCAAACATAAACTCTGTAATCCGTTTAAACAGTCCGGGTTGTTCAGATTTCTGCTTCTCGAACACAACCCTCGGTATTCGCCTGAACATCTTCCCCGTGCTGCTCTCGGTTACGTCAGCCCTGACTGATCTGGATTGTCAGAGCTCTCCTTGACTCCAGGACTCGCTGCTGTTTGTATCGAGGTAGCACTAATGGATTTTCATGACCACAAACTCCGTGGAGGAAAGGACGGAGGGCATGAACGCAGAGATGATTAAAAAGACAACACTGAACAGTCATCTGTGTTTTGAAGGAGAGAACATCGCCTGAACACACAGAGAAACTTGACAACCTCTCATGGTCACACACAGGGTCACTGAAATGTGCTGGATGAGACAAACAACAAGACCTTCAGCTTCAATGACAGGAGATGAAATGATGTGATATAAGTTTTATCAGGATGTATGGACGCTCGCATCAGCAGGTCGACTGAGGAGTTTGCTTTAGTTTGAATCCTTCCTCCAGAGGTGGAGTCACCTCAGTGAAGCTGGAGCAGGTCTGGTGGTGGTGGTGGTGTCAGATTAGCTGCTGCTCAGCTCGGCTGCAGGCTGCATTAGCTCAGTTTAATGCAGCTGCTGTCGTCTGTTAGCCGTTCTCTGGTCAGTCTCCACAGCGAGTGCTGCTGACTGCTGGTTCAGAAGATGTTCACCTGTTCTCACCTGTAGTTTGGTTCATTGAGTCCAGAACATCCTCCGCTCCGCTCCGCACACCGGCTGCGTCTCAGTTCTAAAGCTGAACATCAAACACTGATCTGAGCGCGCTCTGTTTGGTCTCTTCACTTCACTGCTGAGCGCCAGAGACACAAACTGTCTGTTCAATGGACCGAGGTGTGTGTGTGTGTGTGTGTGTGTGTGTGTGTGTGTGTGTGTGTGTGTGTGTGTGTGTGTGTGTGTGTGTGTGTGTGTGTGTGTGTGTGTACATCTCAACAAACACACCTCTGTAGATCAATGGTTTATTTTATTTGGTTCATCAGCTGATTGGTTAGCTGATTAAAACAGGAGCTTCTTCTTCTGTTCTTCAGTGACTGTAGGTTGAATGCAGTGTGTGTGTGTGTGTGTGTGTGTGTGTGTGTGTGTGTGTGTGTGTGTTTGGATGTGATTTACACACGACAGATTTAAGAACATTCAGCAACATTCACGTTTTTAACGCTGTGATAACCCTGCAGCTCCACTGAACACACACACACACACACACACACACACACACACACACACACACACACATTAGACTTTGTGGGTTTTATTGTAGTCGAAATGTTTGAGTGTGTAGACTCATGCACCACTTTGCACAAACCGTTATATGACACACACACACACACACACACACACACACACACACACACACTGAGGGGCCCAAGGTAGCCATTAAGAATAATGGCCTATGGCTACGTGTTGCCATGGCGATTGAAAGAGAAGAGAAAGGCAGGTTCAGTGGAGCTGATGGAGAAACTGCAGCTCAGTGTTTCCTCTGAGAACGTTTCACCAACGTCGCCTGAACGTTTTGCTCCTCCATCGCCGCGTGTGGACAAAACTGAGCAGACTGTTTGTTTAGCGAGCTGCATTTTACTGAAGGGTTGATTTGAACCTGGACGTAGTCTCTGAGACGTCCTCGCAGACTGTCTAAAACCTGGACGTAGTCTCTGAGACGTCCCCGCAGACTGTCTAAAAACTGGACGTAGTCTCTGAGACGTCCCCGCAGACTGTCTAAAACCTGGACGTAGTCTCTGAGACGTCCTCGCAGACTGTCTAAAACCTGGACGTAGTCTCTGTGACGTCCCCGCAGACTGTCTAAAACCTGGACGTAGTCTCTGAGACGTCCCCGCAGACTGTCTAAAACCTGGACGTAGTCTCTGAGACGTCCCCGCAGACTGTCTAAAACCTGGACGTAGTCTCTGTGACGTCCCCGCAGACTGGCTAAAACCTGGACATAGTCTCTGTGACGTCCCCGCAGACTGTCTAAAACCTGGACGTAGTCTCTGAGACGTCCCCGCAGACTGTCTAAAACCTGGACGTAGTCTCTGTGACGTCCCCGCAGACTGTCTAAAACCTGGACGTAGTCTCTGTGACGTCCCCGCAGACTGTCTAAAAACTGGACGTAGTCTCTGAGACGTCCCCGCAGACTGTCTAAAACCTGGACGTAGTCTCTGTGACGTCCCCGCAGACTGGCTAAAACCTGGACATAGTCTCTGTGACGTCCCCGCAGACTGTCTAAAACCTGGACGTAGTCTCTGAGACGTCCCCGCAGACTGTCTAAAACCTGGACGTAGTCTCTGTGACGTCCGCTCAGACTGTCTAAAACCTGGACGTAGTCTCTGTGACGTCCGCTCAGACTGTCTTAAACCTGGACGTAGTCTCTGTGACGTCCGCTCAGACTGTCTAAAACCTGGACGTAGTCTCTGTGACGTCCGCTCAGACTGTCTAAAACCTGGACGTAGTCTCTGTGACGTCCGCTCAGACTGTCTAAAACCTGGACGTAGTCTCTGAGACGTCCCCGCAGACTGTCTTAAACCTGGACGTAGCTCCTGGATTAGTAGATTCTGGTCCTAGTTGGACTGATGCAGACAGAAGCGTCTGATTGGAGGTTTGGAAGTGATGTAACAATATTTGAACCGCTCTCTCTCTGCTTTCTCATTTTAATGAACCTCCCACCTCTTTGTTCCTCTCCGCCCACCTGTGCACCTGTTGGAGTGCCGCCTGATGGCGTCCATCCTCACACACACACACACACACACAGAGGTAGCAGAGTGTGTTTTGTGTCATGGTTTGAGGGGGCGTCTTCGCTCCTGTACGAGGTGTTTCCAGGACAAGCAGGATCGAGGCTGAGTGAGGACGCCGTGGAAACCTGAAACAACCTGTACAGCACACACACACACACACACAGCTGGAACAGTAAGTTCAGCCCTGAGTAGATTCAGTCGTGACTGGAAGTTTTGTGACTCACAGACTCATGAGAGGATTTTTCTGTCAGTCCTCCCACTCTTCTTCTTCGTCTTCGTCTTTTTTGTTTTGCAGCTCTTCAGACTGAAGCTGCTGTCGTAGTAAATCGATCAGAGGTGAAAAATATGCAGATTTAAAGGTGCTGATTTATAGTTTAATTCTAGATTCAACAAAATCCTGATTTATCTGCTGCTCCTTCATGCAGCACCCTCACTTCACTTCTCTTCACTTTGTCTGTTGTTTCTTGTGTCTGTAGTTTCCCTCTGGAGAAATCTGCAAGGGCAGAAATGTTATAAATAATAGGTAATAAAGATATTATTTACTATATTATTACAGGTGCCCCGTGCTCCTCTCCAGGTTACATGGGAGTAGATGGGGCTGTCGGTGGCTGATCCTGGCGCATCAGTGCGTCTCCCGCCAAAACTACAAGTCTGACAGCTTCAGCAGTGATATCGCTGCGTAGCCCAACAATTCTCCTACGTTTCTATGGAGAAATTATTTATGTAGAGTGACATTTGTGGCCACGAGAGCCGTTTGCAAATGTTTTATATGACAAATGTTTCTCTCCCTCTCCACTCGAGCTCTGGAATAATCGTTTTGAGACCTTTGTTGTGTCTTTGAGACCAAAACTGAGGGAGGAGTAGCACGCCGAAATTAAGCTGCATGTTATAATGTGAAGTTATTGCTGTCTGTGCAGGCAGCAGTTAGTCATCTGGGCTCCGGGTCGGGAGAAGTACGTAACGCTTTACGGCACTAAGTCACACAGCACCAACTATTTCACTGATTCTGGTGAAACTGGATCAGATTTTATGGAGAAAATGTTTCCTGGTTTTCCCTCTGATGTCCTCCGGCTGCTCCGCCTCAACTCTCTGTGATTTACAGAGTTTATGATGGACAGTGAAGTAAACTGCTGACAGCTGGAGCTGCTGTTAGCTCATGTTAGCTCAGTCTGTTAGCTGCTGTTAGCTCAGTCTGTTAGCTGCTGTTAGCTCAGTTTGTTAGCTGCTGTTAGCTCATGTTAGCTCAGTCTGTTAGCTGCTGTTAGCTCATGTTAGCTCATTTGTTAGCTGCTGTTAGCTCATGTTAGCTCAGTCTGTTAGCTGCTGTTAGCTCATGTTAGCTCAGTCTGTTAGCTGCTGTTAGCTCATGTTAGCTCAGTCTGTTAGCTGCTGTTAGCTCATGTTAGCTCAGTCTGTTAGCTGCTGTTAGCTCATGTTAGCTCAGTCTGTTAGCTGCTGTTAGCTCATGTTAGCTCAGTTTGTTAGCTGCTGTTAGCTCGTGTTGGCTGCTGACTGCTGCTGGACTAGTCAGTAAGATTAGCTGCTGCTGGTGACCTGGTTGATGATTGGCTGTTAGCAAAGTTGTCGACTTGCTAGTTTCTGATCATAAGTAATGTAATCAGAGTAAATACTCGAGTACAGCTGGACATAGTTACACAGTGGGATTACACTCTGACACTAACATGATTTATGTTGGTTTACACACAATAATAAAATGAAGCTGTTTGAATATTTCCGTCGTCGTCTTCATGAGAATTATTCAGCTGCTGCAGATTTCTGTAACATCCTGAATTTTATTAGATTTTATCACCTGTTTTTATTTTATTTTCATTATTTTCTTCGCTGCAGCGTCTCTGTAAATTTCATCGTCTCTCACCTCCTCGCTCTCCTTTTTTTTGTTTTTGTTCTCCGTCTCCTTCAAAGCCTGAAGCTCCCGCCCCTCCTCCACCAGCTTTTACACAGCCGCTATGGAGTGTGTGTGTGTGTGTGCTGTTCATAACACTGTGCACACAAACTACCCCCCACGTATGCACACACACATCCAGCCTCTCAAACATCTCTCTCATTCACTCTCTTCCTCCATGCTGTGTGTGTGTGTGTGTCGCGATGCGTTCGCCGGTGAACAGGTGTTCAGTACAGTCAGTCGGAGCCGGAGCTCCACTGTAGGGAGCAGATAGAGCGTCTCTCACACACGCGTACCCAGGGACAGAGCATCACCTCTGGGGGCTGCCGGCGTCTCTGCTCCCCTCTGGAGATGATCCAGAGAGCCAGAGGCAGCCCGCAGGCAGAGAGACTGAACCCAGCGGATGAGGCTCGGAGGCTGGGATAGATCTGCTGCTGAGCAGGCTCCTCGTTCTCCTCCAGCTTTAGTGAGTATTTCACTTTGAGAGCTCTGACTTGAAGTTTTGCATCTCGTTCTGATCCGACAGTCGTCTCTCGTCTGTGAAGCAGAGTGGTTCTCCTCAGTTGGGTTCTGGTGCAACTGGGATCCAGTTTGAGCTGGACTGCCGCTGGGAGCTGCGTCTGCTGCAGTGAAATGTTTGTCGGGTTCTGAAGTGTGGCCGACACGGCCGAGCTGACGGAGGTTCTGATTATTTCACAGTGAGCGTCAGAACATTGAGGGGACGGTGTCAGAACTTTGTGAACTTCTTCTGCCTGATCCGATCACCTGACGACGACTTCTGCTGCTCTGTGTCTCTGAGTCCTCAGGTGCTCATTGATCCTTCTGTGTGTTGTGTGTGTGTGTGTGTGGTGTGTGTGTGTGTGTGTGTGTGTGTGTGTCAGGTCGGACAGTAAGATCTCTCGGTTGGCCCAGAGGTTGAACCAGGCGGCCGGTGGGAGATGGTTTGATCCGGAAGCCTCTGTTTTACACGGGAATCCCCCGATCATCAGTGAGCGCTGGACAGGTGAGGGCGCACACACCACACACACACACACACACCTCTCTCACACACACACACACACACTCCTCTCTCACACACACACACACACACACACACACACACCACACACACCTCTCTCTCTCTCACAACACACACTCACACACAATACACTTCTGTTTGAAGCTTCAGCTCTGATTCTGACACATCGACTGACTGGCTTCTTCACCATAGCAACAGCAGTTGAGGCTCATGGGTATTGTAGTGTTTAAAGTAATGTCACTATACTTGTATACTTTGACCCGTGGCCAACAGAACCAGTCCTGTTGCCATGGTTACCTGCAGGTGTAATACAAACACTGCTGTGTTGTTAAACGAGTTTAATACCTGACGGCCAATCACAGGCGAGCATGAACGATTGGCACTACTTTCAGCGGCGCATTAATCATTTGAACATGGAGACTTATGGAGACTGACTGAGAGGAACTGTTTGTGGCACGGAGGTTGCTGATTGGTCTAAAAGCAGACTGAGGATGTGAAGTCGGTTCTGTTGGGTCAGAGTCACGTTCAGGTTCTACACAGGTCCACCTTCAGTGAACCATCAAAGCTCTCAGCAGCATCCATCTGATTCAGTTAATCATTAATTAAAGGATGTTGATGACTTAACGTTTGTGAAGTTTTCATTGTTTGTTCATGTTTCTCGTTCTTCATCAGTAAACGTGCAGATGTTTGAAGGGTTAGCTGCTGTTAGCTGCTGTTAGCTGTTGTTAGCTGCTGTTAGCTGCTGTTAGCTGCTGTTAGCTGTTGTTAGCTCAGTTTGTTAGCCAGACTGTGAGCTCAGACGTGCCGGGCAGTGTTAGTGTTCGCACCACAGAGGAGTCTCAGGCCCAGCAGTCAGCAGCTTCTATGGACATGATGGCAGAGGAGCAGAGAGTGAAGAGGACGCTGACGGAGGAAGCTAAGAAGAGAAAAGGAGAGAGCGTTTATCAGGACACCTTCAGGAGCGTTTCGGAAACGTTTCAGGAGCGTTTCAGAAACGTTTCAGGAGCGTTTCAGAAACGTTTCAGGAGCGTTTCAGAAACGTTCCAGGAGCGTTTCAGAAACGTTTCAGGAGCGTTCAGGAGCGTTTCCTTTGTTGACTTGCTCAGATTTGGTCAGTTTGCACTGTGAGGTTGCTGCAGAGTTAAATTCAGTCATACAATCAGAGGCTTTTATTTTGGAGATCTTTTCTCTGCCTTCCTGTCAGCTCGACGAGCTCCGTACTGACCTCTGCTGGTTGGTTAGAATCAGCTCCGGCAGCCAATGCTGGAAGGTTCACTCTTTGTGTAGTTTAATATGAAGCATGGATGTGTGACAGCTGTCAGTCTAACATCTCTAACACCTCTCTGTCCATCCCAGCAGACACCTCCCGCTCGTCATGACCCAGCAGATGCAGAACCTGCAGTTGTCTCAGACCAGGAAGTGTCCTGGTGGGCCGGCCTCCCCGAGCGCTGCCAAGCGGCTCTACAGGAACCTGTCAGAGAAGCTCCGGGGAAGCACCTCCTCCTTCGAGGACACGTACTTCTTCGGCAAGACGGACCGCCTCCGCAAAGCCTCGGTGAGTCTGCAGGACGGGAAAGACTTCATGTTTGAGTCTTATAAGACGAGGACACAGTCTGTGTCTGTCGGAGTTTTTATCTGCGGATAACGTTCAGAAGATTTCAGCTGACTTGCTTGTAGCTCAGTAAATATCACGACCTGCTGCAGCTGTTTCAGTTTGAAGTCTTTACCGTGTCTGCGGGATGTGAACGGCCTGTCTGTCATCACCTCCGTGATTCACCGTTAGACGTTGCGGGGAAACCTGCGAGGCCGCTCAGCCTCAGACGGGCCGATCGATGACATTCTCGTTAAGTGTTTCTGTAATTCTGTTAGCGGTGATGACTTCAGAGCCTCGACGCTCCGGACCTTCATCTGTCACAGCTCTGATTCGATCTGCAGATCTCAAGGTTACATCATGAAACAGAGTGTGTGTGTGTGTGTGTGTGTGGTGTGGTGTGTTGTGTAGTGTGTGTGTGTGTGTGTGTGTGTGCTGACATTTACAGACACACACACGATGGATCTGAGCGCTACGGATGGCCGGACGGGTCAAAATTATAAAACAGTCTTCGTGTACAAATGTTCCTGTAACGTTGACAGACGTTTCAAAACAAACATATTTATCAGCCTGCAGTGAACTAAAGCTTTAGGTTCTGTCTGGTTCTGCTTCCATGTGGACTCAAACCGAACCAGGACTCAGCAGAATTCAGAACACGAAGTACTGTAAGTCCATTCAGCTCAACGTGAACTGTGTGGTCATGCACTTACATCTGGTAACCATGGTAACCAGGTGGCACAATGGGCCTCTCATTATCTGTCCGGGACTCAGAACTTTAACGAGGGTCAGCTCGCAGAGGTGTTTGTCCAGTGACATCATGTGACATATGTGACTCATGTGACAGCGCCGTCCTCCAGTAGTAAATGTGTGCGCTTGTTTTCTCCTCCAGACCATGCAGGGCAGCGACTGTATCTTCGAGGCGGTGGAGCAGCAGGACCGGACACGGTGCAGATCTCCTCTACCAGTTCTCGGCCGAGAGCTGGACCTGAACACGCCCAACAGTCAGGCCTGACGCCGCTCGACATCGCCATCATGACCAACAACACGCCCATCGCCAGCTGCTGCTGAAGGCCGGCGGCAAGGAGGTCCACACTGTGAGTACACCAGAGCTGCAGTACTGAACCGAGTACTGAACCGAGTA
>CM024806.1:20644436-20691936 GCA_014281875.1 Nibea albiflora
CCACCCTCCACTCACATACATCCACCCTCCACTTCATCCACCCTCCATCACATCCACCCTCCACTCCATCCACCCTCCATCACATCCACCCTCCACTCACATACATCCACCCTCCACTCCATCCACCCTCCATCACATCCACCCTCATCACTCCCTCCTCTCCTCTTCCTCCCTTCACAGCCTCAGAGAAGAGAGGAGGAAAAAGGGGGGAGGGAGGAATCAGATTAATACTCAGGGGGAGTAAGAGAGGGGAGGAGGAGGGGTGAAGAGAGGAGGAGGGGGAGGTGAAAAGTGGAGAGGAGAGCGTGTGATTCCTCATGGGAGAGGAGGAGAGGAGGAGGAGGAGGAGGAGGAGGAGGAGCTGCCTCACTCGGACCGGTTCAGCACTGAAGGAATCGTTGTATTATTCTTTGTTATTCAGGAGCAGCAGCCATGTGCAGCTTTCATTAACATGGAGCCGATCTCAGAGGCCGGTTCTGGTTCTGGTCCAGATGTGTCAGTTCTTTAAACGTTCTTGTAATAAATGAAGTTTAATTTTAAATTTGAATTTAATGTTTGATGAGTTTCACTGAAACTGAACCAGAACCTCGAGGTTCTGATCCGACATCATCATTTATTTCATATTTAATTAATATTTACATTGTAGGCGCTTTAACGAACACAATCCATTACAACAGACGAGGTGATGACCAACCAATCAGACGAGTCGATTCAAACGTCTTTGCTCAAACTCTGATGTCACCCACACACACACACACACACACACACACACATTTGTTCAAACATGTGAACTGACTTCCTGTATCAGTTGTAACACTGTCATGTGACCAGAGCAATGACAGTGTGACCACGGAAACACGCTGACATTCGAATAAACACACAGATTTACACATCACACACACACTGAAGGAATATGTTGCTATTGAAATAATTTGTGTGAGAGAGCATGAAATACATTCAGTGGAGACAAACACACTGCATGATAATACGCTGTGTGTGTGTGTGTGTGTGTGTGTGTGTGTGTGTGTGTGTGTGTGTGTGTGTGTGTGTGTCGTATCTCTTACCTGTCGATGATGACAGGGTCCGACGGCGTCTCGTTTCTGTTTCCACAGCTCTTCTTATCGCAGCAACGACTGACAGAAAAACACAAAGCAAGAAATGAAACTGTCAGTCAGAAAAATACTTCATCAGGTCACTACACGCAGTACAAGTACACACTACACAGTACAGGTACACACTACACAGCCCAGGTACACACTACACAGTACAGGTACACACGACAGAGTACAGGTACACACGACACAGTACAGGTACACACTACACAGCCCAGGTACACACTACACAGTACAGGTACACACTACACAGTACAGGTACACATGACACAGTACAGGTACACACAGGTGTGATGGTTTTTACCTGCACATGATCTCATGTGTCAGCAGAACTCGACACATCTCTGGGTTCTTGTCCTGACCTTCATAGATGATCGCCTGGAACACACACAGGTGTGATGAGTTCAGGTGTCTGAACTCACCTGTTAAACAAACACAGGTGTTGATGAGTTCAGGTGGTCTGAACTCACCTGTGTAACACACACAGGTGTGATGAGTTCAGGTGTCTGAACTCACCTGTTAAACACACACAGGTGTGAGGCATCAGGTTGTCTGAACTCACCGGTTAACACCACACAGGTGTGATGTGTTCAGGTGTCCTGAACTCACCTGTTAAACACACACAGTTGTGATGAGTGGTCAGGTGTCTGACCTCACCTGTTAAACACACCCAGGTGTGATGAGTTCAGGTGTCTGAACTCACCTGTTAAACACACACAGGTGTGATGAGTTCAGGTGTCTGAACTCACCTGTTAAACACACACAGGTGTGATGCGTTCAGGTGTCTGAACTCACCTGTTAAACACACACAGGTGTGATGCATTCAGGTGTCTGAACTCACCTGTTAAACACACACAGGTGTGATGTGTTCAGGTGCTCTGTGTAAAGCCGGCTGTTTGACGGTTCGCAGAAACAACTCAATTAAAGCTCTTTTCATTTGTCTTAATTATGAGTCATTATTAGCGATCAGCCTGAGCGTGCTGAGTGAGGTGAGGGCAAACATTTGATTCTCTAAATGAGTGCGTGCAGATCACACAACGCAAATGACGCCTGGCGGGCACGCTCGTTAAGAGCGCACTAATTGAATGACTCGTTAGATTTAAATGCTTCGACTGCCATGCTGCTGATTACTTAATGTCACTGTACGATGACGGACTGCTGACTGAACCAGACCTGGACCGGCGCCGGCCTTCAGGCTGCTAGTCATTACAGATGATTTATCTGCGGTCAGCCGTGGATCTTTACACACACCTTTTCTCCTCCACAGTGGCACTGTGCACAAACTGTGGAAGGTGTTCTGGGGATTTTTCTCTGGTTCTGGTTCTTTGCAGTGAGTTTCCAGTTTGCAGTCTGAGGTAAGGCTGGTTGTTTAATGGAGCTGTACGCTGAGTCGTGGTCGCTTCATGTCTGAAAATATGACTCAGCATAACTGCATTTGTTTTAACGTGATCGGACTGCATGTTAGTCAACAGACAGACAGTCAACAGACAGACAGACAGACAACAAGCAGTCAACAGACAGACAACAGACAGACAACAAGCAGTCAACAGACAGACAGACAGACAACAAGCAGTCAACAGACAGACAACAAGCAGTCAACAGACAGTCAACAGACAGACAACAGACAGACAACAAGCAGACAGACAACAGTCAACAGACAGACAACAAGCAGTCAACAGACAGACAACAGACAGACAGACAGACAACAAGCAGTCAACAGACAGACAACAAGCAGTCAACAGACAGTCAACAGACAGACAACAGACAGACAACAAGCAGTCAACAGACAGACAACAAGCAGTCAACAGACAGTCAACAGACAGACAACAGACAGACAACAAGCAGTCAACAGACAGCCAACAGACAGACAACAGACAGACAACAGACAGACAGACAACAGTCAACAGACAGACAACAAGCAGTCAACAGACAGACAACAGACAGACAGACAGACAACAAGCAGTCAACAGACAGACAACAAGCAGTCAACAGACAGTCAACAGTGAGCAGACAGTCAACAGACAGTCAACAGACGGTCAACAAACAGACAACCAACATGAGTCAACAGACAACTGACACGAGTCGACAGACAGTCAACAGACAACCGACACGAGTCGACAGACAGTCAACAGACAACCGACACGAGTCAACAGACAGGCAACAGTCAACAGACAGTCAAGAGACAGTCAACAGACAACAGACAGGAGTCAACAGACAGTCAACAGACAGACAACAGACAGTGAACAGACAGACAACAAGCAGTCAACAGACAGTGAACAGACAGACAACAAGCAGTCAACAGACAGACAACAAGCAGTCAACAGACAGTCAACAGACAGACAACAGACAGACAGACAGACAACAGTCAACAGACAGACAACAGTGAATATACAGTCAACAGTCAACAGACAGTCAACAGACAGACAACAAACAGTCAACAGACAGCCAACAGACAGACAACGGACAGTCAACAGACAGTCAACAGGCAGTCTACAGTCAACAGACCATCTACAGACAGTCAACAGACAGACAACAGTCAACAGACAGACAACAAGCAGTCAACAGACAGTCAACAGTGAGCAGACAGTCAACAGACAGTCAACAGACGGTCAACAAACAGACAACCAACATGAGTCAACAGACAACCGACACAAGTCGCCAGACAGTCAACAGACAACCGACACAAGTCAACAGACAGTCAACAGACAACCGGCACAAGTCAACAGACAGGCAACAGTCAAGAGACAGTCAAGAGACAGTCAACAGACAACAGACAGGAGTCAACAGACAGTCAACAGACAGTCAACAGACAGGCCACCTTCAGCCAGACAGTCAACAGACAACACACAGTAACAGTCAACAGACAGGATGTCAACAGACAGACAACAGACAGCCACCTTCAGCAGACAGTCAACAGACAGTCAACAGACAACACACAGTAACAGTCAACAGACAGGAGTCAACAGACAGTCAACAGACAGTCAACAGACAGACAATAGTCAACAGACAACAGGCAGTCAACAGACAACAGACAGACAACAGACAATCAACAGTCAACAGACAGTCAACAAACAACAGACAGTCAACAGACAGCCACCTTCAGCAGACAGTCAACAGACAGTCAACAGACAGACAACAGACAGTCAACAGTCAACAGACAGTCAACAGACTGTCATCATCTCATCATCGTCATCATCTGTTTCTATGACGATAACTGGACTTTAAATGACTGCAGACACATGAACTGTCTCAATGGTGCCAATTGTAGCTGCTGTTCAGCTCAGTTTGTTCGCCGTACTGTGAGTGTTTGCACCACCGGGAAGAAGATGAAGAAGAAGAGAAGAGGAGAAGAAGAGAAGAGGAGAAGAAGAGAAGAAGAAGGAGGTTTACAGGCCGGAGGAGCTTTTGGGGAGAGGAGCCGGTGTTAATTTTTATTTTTTATTGTTTGTACATTCATATGAATCTTAGAGAGCAAAGAGATATATCCAGGAAACATCCGAAATATTTTAGTATGAAAAAGAGGAGAGGAGGAGGAGGAGAAGGGGAGGAGGAAGAGGAGGAGGAAGAGGAGGAGGAAGAGGAGGAAAGGAGGAGGAGAAGAGGAGGAGAAGGAGAAGGAGAAGGAGGAGGAGAAGGAGGAGGAGAAGGAGAAGGAGGAGGAGAAGGAGAGGAGGAGGAGGAAGAGAAGGAGGAGGAGGAGGAGGAGGAGGAGGAAGAGGAGGAGAAGGAGGAGGAGAAGGAGAAGGAGGAGGAGAAGGAGAGGAGGAGGAGGAGGAGGAGGAGGAGGAAGATGAGGAGAAGGAGGAGGAGAAGGAGAAGGAGGAGGAGAGGAAGGAGGAGGAGAAGGAGGAGGAGGAAGGGAGGAGAAAGGAGGAGGAGAAGGAGAAGGAGGAGAGGAAGAGAAGGAGGAGGAGGAGGAGAGGAGGAAGAGGAGGAGAAGGAGGAGGAGAGGAGAAGGAGGAGGAAGGAGAGAAGGAGGAGGGGGAGGAGGGAGGAGGAGAGGAGGAGAAGGAGGAGGAGAAAGGAGAAGAGGAGGAGGAAGAGAAGGAGGAAGAGGAGGAGGAAGAGAAGGAGAAGGAGGAGGAGAAGGAGAAGGAGGAGGAGAAGGAGGAGGAGGAGGAAGAGGAGGAGAAGGAGGAGGAGAAGGAGGAGGAGAAGGAGAAGGAGGAGGAGGAAGAGAAGGAGGAGGAAGACTGACCAAAAAAAACAAAAAAACTTAGTATTAATATTTGAGGTGAGAGAAGTCGGTCTGAAAACGAACGCGACAGCTCAGCCTGCAGCAGGAAACACACGCTCTTATTCTGAAATCTGTTAAATTAATTTAATTTAATTTAATTAATTAATTTAATGATCATCATTAAACACAAGCAGATCAAACAATAATCAATGATCAACAATCAGTTTACCTGTTTGGTCATAGAGTCGATCAGCCGGACGTAGAGGTCCTGCTCCGTCCTCACACCTGAACACATCGTTAATATTTTTATCATTAGAGTTTGAATCAAAACAGTTTGACTCTGTGTCATAAAAGAAGCGCACCCACCGTTACTGTAGAGCAGCTGCAGTTTGTAATGGATCCCGTTGTTGGTTTTCTCTCCACCCGGCTCCTGAAAACAAAAACACACAGGCTGAAACTGACGGGTGCGTTTGGTTTACAACACTTGATCCGGGCTGCAGGCTCTGGGTACGTTTGGTTTCCATGTAGCCTGTGTGACTTCTGGATGATCTTTTAACTGAGCCCGCCAGGGTGGAGACTGGAAACTTTAGCATGCGTTTTGTTTTCAGGTCAGTCCATTAGACTGGGCTAATCTGCAGTGGCGGGTCCAAGCAGCCTCTAACAGAGGTGTGTTTAATTTCTCCTCCCTCACAGCATTTTGTCGTGTTATTGATGAATATGAGGTGCGTTTGTTTTCTCACCTTCTCTTTCTCCACAAAGTCGACGTAGGTGGTGCGTTCGATTTCCACCGGCTGACCCTGCCGGTCATACAGCGCCAACACGAAGTGGAAGAAGTTGGACTTCCTCAGATTGGACGGCGGCTGCTTCTCGAAGTGAGCTCGGGCTAACCCCACCCCGCTGAGAGACAGACAGACAGGTGTGAGGCGCAGGTGTGAAACAAGCAACTTTAAAAAACATTTCAAATGTAGGGAAATGTTTTCATCGTTTCATAATTAACTGGAGTTAAATGTTTTTTAGACGGGTGGTGTCACGTTTCTTCTCTTAACAACATTTTAATTTCCGGAGTTACGAGGTTTCCCCATGACAACAAACATTTTAACGAGATGAAGCAAATTTATCTTTTTTTTTGAAGATTACGTTTATCATTAAACTCTGAATTAATGAAATAATTCCACATTTCTGTGACCTGAGTTTAAATCAAACGCGCCTCCCGTCCAACATGTTTGTGACGCGTTGAAATAAGAAGAAGCCGTCTGAAACATTTCTTCATGTATGATCAGGAATAACTCACAACATGAATGTTAATTATTATTAAAATGTTGGCTGAGACGTGACACGGCGCTCAGGGCTTTAACCTCCACATGAATGAATCATGTTCGACAACAACACGTTGAAAACTTCAGGGAATATTAAAATAATAAAAATCATTGAAATTCACAGCAAACACTGAATCTGATGTTCATGTGCAGCTCGATAAATATTCATAATAAAGAAGTCAAACTGCAGCTTTGACCCGACTGCAAACATATTCACTCATTTTAATACGAGTCAGAAGGTTTGTCATGTTTGAGCGAAGCTTGGAGCCGACGCTGAAGCTCGTCTGCAGCTCCACACGTCATGAAAACACGAAGAGATTTAACATTAATTAATGTTAAGACAGCAGGAAATGATTGTGCGTGCTCGGCTGCAGCTGAAGCTTCAAGCCGACACACGTCTGAGTTTAACGTGTACGGCAAACAGAAACTTCATCTGATTATTATCTATATTTTATATATGTAGCACTTTTATTTAAACAGCTGCTTCAGGTTGAACGTCTCTGTTCAAATGATTAAAAACAATCATTTAAAAAACATAAAAAATCTGACGTCCTCTTTTGTTCATGATAAACTTCATTTGATGTTTTGTCACATTCAGATTTTTTAATTCTGAAGATTTGACATAATAAAACTTGTTTCTGTTTGATGTTTTATGATTTAAGCTGCAGCTTCTGTTTTGTTCAAAATCTGAAGTGTGAACGCTGACAGAAATCATGATAACATTATTAGAACAAACGAGTGTGTAAAATGTTTATTTTCTAATTGTTAATAATTAAAATGAGTTTTGTCTTAAATTGCTTTATTTTTTGTATTTAATGTAACAACATGAGATCAGCAGATCGAGCAGACAAACATCATTTTCTAAACACGTTAAAGTTTCATCATAAACATCAGAATTGTTTCTCAGATTTTAGACTTTATTTCATTTCATTTTTTTTCAGTGTTTAAAATGTTCTAATTAA
Organism: Nibea albiflora; assembly: GCA_014281875.1. Lineage (NCBI taxonomy): Eukaryota > Metazoa > Chordata > Actinopteri > Sciaenidae > Nibea > Nibea albiflora. Next base: position 20,652,004 of record CM024806.1, read on the forward strand.
ATTTCATCCTGAAGCATTCATGTGATGAAATGATGAAAAATCGTCTGCGGCTGTTTGACAGAAGTTAACTGACTTCAAGAAGCCGCCGAGCCGACATCATTATTCACTTTATCATAATTATCAGAAACGTGACGGATATTAACAATTTCATAAACGTGTGAATAATCATATTTCATATTTTTATTACATTAACTGACGAGCTGAATATCAACATTTATTTTCTTATAAACCTGAAATCAGTTTTTCAGTTTTTGACCTTCAGCTCAGATCAGAAATAAAACCAAGAATTCGACTTTGAATTATGAATAACAGAAAAAACGTTTGAAATCATTTTAAAAAAATCATTTTTTTCTGCTGTCAGATTAATTTTCTGATCCATAAATAAAACTTGAAACATTTCTTCAGATATTAGAAACATCTTTTCTTTTCTGCTCACACATTAGAATAAAATCTTATTATAGAGAAATGTGTTCCGAGCTGGCGACACGTCCTCGTCTGTCTTTGAACTATTTGAAATATCCTCAGAGACAAATTAAAGAACTGTTCCTGCTTTTTGTTTTAAAGCCGTCTCCTCCCGCTGAGCGGGCCGTTTGTCCGCTGGGGACTACAGCTCCCAGAATCCCTCTGGGGGCCGTGAGCAGTGAGCGGTGGTGAGTTTACCTCTGAGCGGCCGTGTTGGCGTCCACCACGCCGGCCGAGTGCATCCAGGAGCGAACAGCCAGCGGCTCCTCCTTCATGCTGGCTGTGGCCCCTCGGGCAGGTTGTCCTGGATCCCGAACATCTCGGGGGCCCCGACACGTCAAACGCTGCTGCCGCTAACACTGCCGTACGGTGAGACCACAAAGGACAAAACAAGACGAGGAAAAAAGAGAAGAAGTCCAGCAGACAAAAAAAGAAGGACAGACAGAGTCGACGTTTGGACGACGTTAGAAAACGAGTCGAAGTCCGAAAAGCAGCCCGCGCGAGAAGAAGAAGAGAAGAGATGTGCAGCAGGAAGTGACCCGGGAGTTATTTCGAACTTTTGTCTCTTTTTAGATTTAAATGAACTTTTACTCTGAAACGACGACGGACACGATTTTATTTCATTTCATTTTATTTTATTTTAAAGGACTTTAAAAATAATTTGAGCGTCATGAAAGAAAAAAGAAGAGAAGAAGAAGAAAAACAATAAAATCCTCAGAGGACGAGAAAAGAGAAGAAGAACAGAGCCGAGTCCGGACGGCGAATCGAGCGCCGTGAGCCAAAGTGTCTTTTTTTCTTTTCCCATAAGAGAGGAGGAGAGAGGAGGAGAGAGGAGGGAGAGAGGAGGAGAGAGAGAGAGACGGGCCGGTGATGGAGGGATGAGGAGCGGATGTAGAAACTCTCAGCCCTGCGGCCCCACAGGACTGGACGCCAAAACCAAAACCCCCACGGGTCTTCCTCCGAGCTGCTGACGACATCACAGACAGGGGGAGGGGCAAGGGGGGGAGGGGCGGGGTCTGACCATAAAAGGAGAAGAGAGGTGAGAGTGTGTGGTGTGTGTGTGTGTGAGGAAAGAGAGAGAGAGAGAGAGAGAGAGAGAGAGAGAGAGAGAGGAGGGGGAGGAGGCGGGCACTCGAATCGACCAACCAGAGACAGACTCTCTCTCTCTCTCTCTCTCTCTCTCTCCAGTAAAACCTGAACTGGGTTCTGGTTCTGGTCCCATTTAACTTGTGCAGGTCTACTTCCTGTTACACTGTCAGGGATTGTTTCCTGTCAAAGATCCAGAAACTCGTCAAATAAAATGTCTGAAACCACAAGAAGAAAAAAAAAGACGACGACAAGGTGGTTCAAACAGTAAACCAGCAGGAGGCGCTCTAAACCTGGACGTAGTCTCTGTGACGTCCCTGCAGACTGTCTAAAACCTGGACGTAGTCCTCTGACGTCCCGCAGACTGTCTAAAACCTGGACATAAGTCTCTGTGACGTCCCCACAGACTGTCTAAAACCTGACGTAGGTCTCTGAGACGTCCCTGCAGACTGTCTAAACCTGGACGTAGTCTCTGTGACGTCCCTGCAGACTGTCTAAAACCTGGACGTAGTCCTCTGAGACGTCCCTCAGACTTTCTAAACCTGGACGTAGTCTCTGTGACGTCCCACAGACTGTCTAAAACCTGGACGTAGTCTCTGTGACGTCCCTGCAGACTGTCCTAAACCTGGACCGTAGTCTCTGTGGACGTCCCCGCAGACTGTCTAAAACCTGGACGTAGTCTCTGTGACGTCCCCGCAGACCTGTCTAAAACCTGGAAACATAAATTCCACCCTCAGTAACAGTTGTCAATGAACGTGGAAATTAGCTACAGAGACCAAAACTGTTTTTTTGTACCAGGCTGTAAACATGTTTATTTTCTGCTGTCTAACATGGGACTTATGGAGACTGACTCATGCTTGCAGCCAGCCCTCAGGTGGACGTTAGAGGAACTGCAGTCTGTGTCAACTTTACAGCTTCTTTAAACATTAAAATTTAAAAACTGATGACGCTTCATATTTGTAAGTTTATGACCCACAAAAAAGTTTTGTGATGTCTGATCTTCATCATCATCATCATCATGGACTGAGTGATGCTTCAGATGACAGGAAGTGAGACAGGTTTTTCAGAATAATGGCATGCCTGTCTTCTGGGGTCGAAGGCCTCTGAGGCTCCGAGGGGTGGACCAAGCCTGGACCAAAGAGATGAAACACAACGAGAGGAGGAAGACGAGGACGGAGAGGAGGAGAGCAGAGAAAATCAGGTTCAATGGAGAGAAAAAGAGAACGAGAGAACGAAGATGGAAAAAGATTTATCCACAGAAAAAGAAAATATAAAATGAAAGAGAGATGCATTCATCTTCAACAACTGAGAGAGGAAGATGAAGGAGGAGCAGGATACCGACAATAATCGAAGAAGCAAGGAATGGAGAGAACGTGGAGAGAAGGAGGACTCATTTTGCTTCAGCGACAAATACAAAGTGCAACAACTGAGCAAACGAGAAAAGAGAAGGGTGATGAAGAGACAAATTTTTTGCGTGATGGAGGAGGAGGAGGAGGAGGTGCTCTCCTCCAGGATGAAGATCTGGTGAGTGAACATCCTCCAGACTTTTTTATTCTTATTTTCATTTTTTTTAAAACGACAAAATTCACCTGCAAAACAGATCAATGACTCATCAATACCTAATCAATGACTCATCAATACCTAATCAATGACTCATCAATACCTAATCAATGACTCATCAATACCTAATCAATGACTCATCAATACCTAATCAATGACTCATCAATACCTCATCAATGACTCATCAATACCTCATCAATGACTCATAGTCACACAGTGACAGGATTAATAATAATCCTGCTGCAGGTTTTCTGTAATACAAAGCTGATAATTTAATTTGAATGTACAAATAAATGAGCTGTCTGAAGGAGGATGTCTGATGTGAAATGCTGGAGGGGAAGAAGACGAGAAGGAGGAGAGGAACACGGCAGGAGGAGAGAGTAAGAGGAGGAGAGAGTAAGAGGAGGAGAGAGGAGGAGAGAGGAGGAGACGGCAATCTGGTTTCCAAATGAGGCGCCGTTCTTTCGGGACAAATCCCAGACCAGCAGACAGCAGGACGAGGAAGTCCCAGCACGGATATGAATATCCTCCTCCTCGCCTCCTCTCCTCCTCCTCTCCTCCTCTCCTCCTCTCTTTCCTCCTTTCTGTTCCTCTGGATTCACTTTAAAAAGCTTTTGTTTCATTTTATTTTGAAATTTGTGTCATTTTTATTGAGCTAAACAATGAAACCTCGTATCGGCAACATTTAGATCACAAAAAACAAGTCTGAAATATTTGTGACACATTTCAAACAGTTTGTGTCTGTAATCAGTAAGACGTTTAATTAATTAATCAGTTGACGACTGTTTAAATAATTAAGAATTATTTTGACAAAACACGACGGACAGTCGACAGATTAAATAAAAATGTTTCTGTTGTTTGTCATAAAAAGTCAAATCTGAAGTTTCAGTTTGAACAAAAATAAATCATTAAATAAAACGTTGGCTGAACTCAGATCAGTTTTTCTTCACTGCAGCTTCACGTTTATGATTTGATCTCATTTACATGACGGGAAAGTCGGTGACATTGAGCTGCAGGCGATCGATCAATGTGACGTCTCACACCTCATTTCTTATTTTACCTGATTTGCTTTTTGTCCTCTGTGGTTGCGTCTGTTTTTGTGACGAGGTTTCTGCAGAAGGAGCGGAGTAAAAGATTTGATTTGGGGGCTCAAACATTTAGTTTGGAATTCTAATTTTTCATTTAATTCAGTTTTTGTGACATTTTATGAGCTTCAGGTCAAAGAAAGTGAAATTCATTCCACCTTAAATAAAGAGTTTAAGAATCTGTATAAAAATGAATCATGATTATTTTGGATTCATTTAGTTTTAAAATGAAGCTTTTTATTTCAAATAAATAAATGAATAAATGTTTCTGTGAATTTCAGTAATATAAAAAAATTAAAAATCAATTCAGAGAAAACAAATTTAAAAAATCATCATGAATTATTGTCGTTTTTTCTGCAGTTTGTCGTCAGATTTACAGACGAGGCGAGCGGCAAGCGAACGCAGCGCTGCAGTGTGTGTGAGTGTGTGTGAAACCCTCCTCGTCTTTATTGTGTGTGAAGTGTTTCCTTTTGTGTGTGTGTGATGATGCGAGCACTTGACACACACACACACACACACACTCACACACATTTGCATTTAAATAGCGACATCAACTGGCGTTCGCGGCGGCACACCGGTGGGTTTCCCAGATGTCACAGCAAAGTCAGATGGGCCAGCTGTCACACACACACACACACACACACACACGACTGACTCGGTAAAAAACATTCATTCATTCATTTAGTCAGTTTAAACTACAGGAGCGTTTAAACAATGACAAAACACACACTGTGTGTGTGTGAATATAAAACACATGAATCAGACCTCTGCTGAACCAACACCAACATGATGTCAAAGCTTCGTTATTTAAAACATGTTGCTGAACTCATCATTACCTCACCTGTCGTCTCTCAGCCAATAGAAAACAGCTCAGGTACAACAGAACTGAATTTCGAATAATTTGTCCAAATAAAATTTGAACCAATCTCCAATCAGAAAATCAGGTATGGTAACTTATGTTAAGTTATCTCAAGTACGTAATGTATAACGTATGTTTAGTCTGTTTCAGGTACGTAACGTATCGTATGTTTAGTCTGTTTCAGGTACGTAACGTATCGTATGTTTAGTCTGTTTCAGGTACGTAACGTATAACGTGTATTTCAGGTACGTAACGTATAACGTGTATTTCAGGTACGTAACGTATAATATATAACGTACATTTAGTCTGTTTCAGGTACGTAACGTGTAACGTACATTTAGTCTGTTTCAGGTACGTAACGTGTAACGTGTATTTCAGGTACGTAACGTATAATATATAACGTACATTTAGTCTGTTTCAGGTACGTAACGTATAACGTATGTTTAGTCTGTTTCAGGTACGTAACGTATAACGTATGTTTAGTCTGTTTCAGGTACGTAACGTATAACGTGTATTTCAGGTACGTAACGTATAACATGTATTTCAGGTACGTAACGTATAATATATAACGTACATTTAGTCTGTTTCAAGTACGTAACGTGTAACGTGTATTTCAGGTACGTAACGTATAATATATAACGTACATTTAGTCTGTTTCAGGTACATAACGTATAACGTACATTTAGTCTGTTTCAGGTACGTAACGTATAATATATAACGTACATTTAGTCTGTTTCAGGTACGTAACGTGTAACGTGTATTTCAGGTACGTAACGTATAACGTATGTTTAGTCTGTTTCAGGTACGTAACGTATAACGTATGTTTAGTCTGTTTCAGGTACGTAACGTATAACGTGTATTGTAGGTATGTAACGTTACTTACATATTCATGTATCATATATGACACATATTTAGGCTAATTTAAGTACATAATGTAACTTACATGACATGTTTTAATCTGTTTCGAGTACGTAACATAACATCCATTAAGTGTTTCATTTATCTCAGGTATGTAATGTAACTTATGAGGCACAGATCATCTGTTAAGTGTTTTCTGACCTAACGTCATTGTCTCTTTTAAATGTAAACGTAAGAGTTCTATGAATTAAAATTTCTATGAATTATGAACTGATGACATGTTGTACGTAAAGCAGCACTTATACATAGAAATGAACCTGGAAGTTTTAAATTCACACAGTACTGAAGAACTCATCTGATTTATTGAAATCTGCTGTCTGTCGACTTTCTCTGCTCAGTACTGATTTTACATCGCAGCATTTTGAAGTGAAAACATCTCCACCAGAGGAAGAGCTCCAACGTGATGGACGTAACTAAACTCACCATAACTGTCTATTAGACATGAAGTGTCACTTTGTTTTGGGTAGCCAGCCATTGTACTGACTTAATGAATGACCCAGAGGTTAACATGGGATTTGATCCTATGGATCATGGTAGGCCTGGCACATTTCTGCTTTTATCTATTTGACATCATCTTACACAATAGTTTATATACATTTTAGGATTTTTGACAGGTCAAAAGTAAAACAGTAAAAGATTTTTTAAATACATGAATGTTAGTTAAATATTTAAATGAAATTAAATGCTTAAATCAGTTGGTAAAAAAAGCTTTTAATTTCTTTTCCAACCAGCTGATGAAATGAATTAAAACTACATTTATGTGCTCATTTATCTGCACATTTTAGCATGATGTGTTATTATGGCTACGCTCACAGACGACAACAGCAGAAAGCTTTGCAGTCCAAAGAAATCTTTTTAAAGGATCAGAGCTCTTCTATTATTGTTGAGGCTTCAGATTTGTCTGTGTAAATATTAATAAGTAACATTATAAAATGTTTAGACGTGCCTGATTAAGTGAATCTGAAATAATACAAGCAAACATTAAACATTAGAAAAACATTACAAGTTAAATTTGAACAGTTTGAAGATTTCAAATTCAAAACTATTAAAATGAAATTCAGTTTTTGCTGAACTCAGATCAGAACACCTCAGAGGATCTGCTACCCGCTGGTCCAGACGTTTAGCACCTGAAACCTCTGGACCAGCAGGTAGCAGCTTGTTAAAAGTCTTGAATCTGAATCATGATTTTATTTAACATCTGCTTCATCGTCACCTCTGACCTTCATCATCTGTGCTGCAAAGACACTTCCTGTTCACTCCATATCATTACATGATGTCATTATTTGTTCTGCATCATCGTATTTTTATCATTTTTATCGCTGCTGTAAATCATCTCTCACATCTGAAGCAGCCTCTTTATCCTTCATCATGTTTCGTATCTTTTATTCTGTCATCACCTACATCCTGTCATTTCTCATATTTATCATCTAGAATTCATTTTATCTATTTTAAACTTTGTCACTTCTGTCTGATCTTTAATATCTGGACAGCTCATTCTTCATTTCTTTGTGTGCATTTTAAAAGTTCAAGTGAAGAAAGCTGATGTGACGTCTGTAACCAGACTTCAGTCAGAGCTCAATGATCTTTACAGAGACACAAAGCTCGGTCACCTTCAGTCTGAACAACACGGCAGGTGTAAAATCAGTCAGGTGAACTGTCAGCTGAGATCAGTGAGCTCCGAACCGAAATCAGTCATGTCTTTATTAAATCTATATCTGAACACACATTCATTCAAATTATTATGTTTAGTATTATTACAGAGATGATGTCAGAAAAAATCAGCATTTACATTAAATTAGATTTGAAATATAAACTCACATTTTATTTAGTTTGAATCTAAAATGTCGTTTTAAATTTGAACTGAACTGGGATCAGATTCATTAAGTCAGATTGTGTTTGTCTCAGCTGTCAATCAAACTGTCAGCCCTCTGATAGGCCGTCAGTCTGACGTGTTCAGCAGACTTTGGGTCGATTTTTCTGTTTGACTGATGCTCACTTTTTATTTTTTTATTTTATTTCATCTCCTTTTGTTTCACTTACTGTTTATTTCATTATTATTATTAATATTATTATTTATTATTTCAGCTCATGCATTTGATTTATTTTATTTTTTAATTTGACTTTACTGTCTGACTGCTGGTTCTGTTTCAGGTTCTGGTGTTGGTTCTGTTTCAGGTTCTGGTGTTGGTTCTATTTCAGATTCTGGTGTTGGTTCTATTTCAGGTTCTGGTGTTGGTTCTGTTTCAGGTTCTGGTGTTGGTTCTGTTTCAGGTTCTGGTGTTGGTCCTGTGGGGCGGACAGAAAGAGGAAAAACAGACGAGAAACCAGAAAAAATAAAATAAAATGAAAGGAAACAAAGCGCTCGACCTTCAGCTCCAAACAGAAAAACACTTTCAGATTCAGTGAGTGTGAGTGTGACTGTGTGAGAGAGAGAGAGAGTGCGAGTGTGTATGTGTGAGTGTGTGTGTGTATGTCAGTTTAAGTGTGTGTGTGAGTGTGTGTGTGAGTGTGTGAGTGAGTGTGTATGTGTTGCACAGGGATTTCCAGTCGTCCCAGTTCGGGGAATTCCCTTCATCCCAGCAGAGAGACGGGCGAGCGAGGGAAGAGCGACACCAAGAGGAGGCAGAGAGAGAGAGAGCAGCGCTCGGATCAGTTTTTAATTTTACATTTAATTTACTTTGTTTTGTTTTTTTAATCTAATTAAAAATTCATAAAAACTGAAACTCAGCAAAAAATGACTGAATAGAAAGTTTAACAAACGTATACACACATATACTTTATACTGTATATGCATGTATAGATACTGACAGATGTAAGATATATAGTGTCATTCATGTCCGCATGCTGTTTACACAAGCTACATTTTTAATTTTTGGTTTGTAAAAATGACGCAGGAATTTATTTTTCTGTTTGTTTGTAAGATGGCAGTGACAGTGAACGCATCACACTGACAGTGAACGCATCACACTGACAGTGAACGCATCACACTGACAGTGAACGCATCACACTGACAGTGAACGCATCTCAGAAATTAGATTCAATCAAATGTTAAATAACAATAAAATAATTTAGGTTAATCAAACTTGACGTGTTAATGTCAGATTATTATTAATGTATGACATTACAGGACAGGACGACCAGCATTAATAATGACTGATCGCAGCACGCATTTCTGAATAACTGATTTTAATCTTTGATTTGACTCTTTCTGTATTTTGGTCTGCTCATCGTTGATTCAGTGAATCAGCTGATTTAAACTAACATGAAACTAAAAATCAAACACGTCAGCTGTGTTTCACATATTTAATAAATGTGATAACAGACAGCAGACAAACAAATAAAATATAAACTAATTAATCTTTTTAATTCAATTAAAATATAATAAAATTAAATTTATATATAATATAATCCCCTGAGTTCGGTCTGACAGGCTGTAGGTGCCCTCAGTCCAGACCAGCAGGGGTAGCAGGCCTCGCTCTGTTGTTCTTGGAGAAGATTAAGACGACAATCAGAGGCGATTAATTTCCTTCCAGCTCTTTAATTGCTCCTAATTGAACCTGACGTGTCTTTAATTAATTAAAAGAGGAGGTTAATGAATTCAGGTTTGACTGGCAGCTCCAGATGTCCAAACATGGTACGTCCTCCTCGTCTCCTCTTCCTCGTCTCCTCCGGTCCTTGTCATCATGACACAGTCAGACTTTTTTAGTGAAAATAAATAAAATAAAAACTCTTATTATATAATATTCTAAAGTTTGAAAATAAGAAGCAGAGAGGATGTATATTTAAAAAGTAATTTTGTGATGAAATAATACGCGTCATGTCGCCTTTCTCTGTCTGTGGACCTTTAGATAATAAAAATGATATTTTCACTTCATGTTTAATATTTTTCATCATATATCAGATTCATTTGTTTCTGATGACTTGATGTCACTTTGAAAGAGTTTTTCAAAGTTAGTTTTTTTTATTCTTTATCATTACGGACCATGCGTGTCAATAAAAAGAAGAATAAAAATGATTTTTAATGTCGAAGTACAGCAGCGTTTGTGTTGTGGGGCCACGGCGCCCTCTGCTGGACTGATCATTGGTTTGAGGTGTTTGAGGTCCTTGTTGGAAACTTTAATATTTTTATGATTTCAATGTTCGTCATTGTTTTAATTACAGCCTGCAGTAATCTGTCTGTTTTACTGAGATAATAACAACAATAATAGTAATACTAATAATAATATGTTGTTTTAGGTGATCAAACATTTTATGAATTTGCAGTAATTAAAAAAAAATTGATTTGAATTGTTTTGATGTTTTTCACTCGTCTGAAGTTTGACAGGAAACAAACAAACAAACAGGAAATGACACAAAAAGTAAAAATCAGCCAATCAAACCGTTTTCCTGGAGTTTGTCTCCATCTGGTGGATGAAGATGAAGATGAGGCCTCTTCATCCTCTTTGAGTCACGAGGACGACACACGACGAGGACATGAAACATAATAATTAAATGATCGTATTAATATTAAATTATAATTTTAAATTATTATTTTATATAAAACAATAAAATATAATAATGGAATGATCTTATATTAAATCAAATGTTCAGTGTGAACATTGGGAAATAAGGAAACATAGTAGGGGAACATTAAGAAACATAGTGGGAACATTAAGAAAACATAGTGGAACATTAAGAAAACATAGTGGGAACATTAGAAAACATAGTGGGAACATTAAGAAAACCATAGTGGGAACATTAAGAAAATATAGTGGGAACATTAGAAAACATAGTGGGGAACATTGCCCATAGGCACTTACAGTGTGTTGTTAAAAGAAGAAATGATGAACATGCATGGTAACGTGTTTCTCTCTCTGAACTACATTTCCCATGAGTCCTCTGTCTCCTTCCCTGCCTGTGGAGGGAGGAGAGTGGGAGGAGGAACAGGGGGAGGGAGGAGGTGGAAGAGGAGGAGAAGGGGAGTTTGGGAAAGAATGTGTGGAATTCATTCCTGTTCTAGCAGCTCTCAGAGTCCGGAGCGAGCGAGGAGTCGGAGTCATGGCCGAACTGAAACTGTGAACGTGATGAAGGAGCGCTGACTCCTCTCTGCTCCTGCTGGATTCTTCTTCTTCTCCTGTCCAGGAGGACTGAGGAGAAGGAGGAGGAGGAGCGGGGTCCACCATGGCCGAGCCCCTGCTGAAGAGGACCTTCTCAGGCTGAGAGGCAAAGACAGATCCCGCAGGAAGACCGACCCCAAACTGAGCGGTGAGCAGCTGCAGACGTTAAACATCATCAACAGTTCAAGTTAGTGTTTGTGAACGCTGCTCAGTTCAACAACTTCACAACTCCTCCTTCTCCTTCTCCATCTTCTCCTTCTCCTCCTGCTCCTTTCTCCTCCCTCCGTCTTGCCTGTGACGTCTGACTGGACTGACAGATGAGTCTGACACCAAAACAAACAAACAACTTAAGTTTAAACGTCTGAACGTGAGCAGCTGATGACTTCATGTTTGAGTTGTGTTGTGTTCATGTTGTGTGAACGTTGCCGCCAGAGTTTGATGAGACGCTCTCAGTATTTCTTTGTTCACGTTCGAGGACACAAAGCGGGTCATCAGGCGGTTGTCGGTGCTTTGCTCCAGGGTACTCAGCAGCAGGTCACATGACCGTCATGCAGCTCTGCAGAGACGGTCTGAGCTCAGAGTGTCGTTCGTAACGTGACCTCTGACTGTGTGGCTGCTTCACTCTGAGACACGCTGACCTGGAACATGTCAGCTGATCATGAAGTCACATGATCAATCAAGCTTCTATAATCGATCTGATAAGTGAGGACGGACCGAGACACAAAGCTAAGACACCTGGTCCACATTGATGACCACCAAGATTCACATTCTGGTCCGTTCAGGATCAGAACTTCAGAGTCCAGCTGCTGAGTTCTCCTGAAGCAGAGACACATAGATGAAGCTGTTGTTTACAAGAGGAGCAGACACGACCAATCAGCCGCTCACCAAGCTGTGATGTAATCTGTGATGTCACTGCTGAGTGCTGCGTTCCTGCTGGTGCCGTTGGAAGATGAACCCGAAGCTGCAGGTCCGGTCTGGTCTGGTCTGGATCTCTGCTGACATGGAGTTAGGCTAACAGATAAGCTAGGCTAAACAGATCCTGGACTCAGATGAAAGTTAGACAGTCGAGTCCAATCATCATCCTCCGTGTCCGTGAAGTGAAACACAACCTGCAGTTCCTCAAACGTCCACCTGAGGCTGGTTCCAGAAGTGAGTCAGTCTCCATAAGTCCCTATGTTAGACAGCAGAAATAAACATGGTTACAGTTTTGGTCTCTGTAGCTAATTTCCCCGTTCATGACAACTGTACTGAGGGTGAATTTATATACAACTCACCTGTTCACATTATATTAAGGCTTAAAGTTATGCAGGATTCAGAGCGTGGACGCTTTGATTGACAGGTGGGCGTGGTTAATAAAACATGATGTCATCACTCAGTCAGTTTTGATTTTTATTCATTCAAACAGTAAAAAGTTGAAACATCGTGTGCGATACACACACGGTTTAATGTTCAGCTTCCTGCAGACAAACTGGGTCAGCTGACCATTTCCTGTCATTAGACGTGTGTGTGTGTTGCACTTCCTGTTTATCTCTCCGTCATGCTGCAGTAATTCAGACTGAACGAAGATTTTAGATCTAAAACTTTCAGCTCTGTTCACTGAAACATAAACAAGGTTCATATGAAGACATCTGAACATGGGGACTTATGGAGACTGACTCACATTTGCAGCCAGGCTCAAGTGGACGTCAGAGGAACTGCAGTTTGTTTGAGGCTGATGGTTAGTTTGTGACGTGTGTGTGTGTGTGACTGTGTGTGACTGTGTGTGTGTAAGTGTGTGTGTGTGTGTGACTGTGTGTGTGTGTGTGTGTGACTGTGTTGTGTGTGTCTGTGTGTGTATAAGTGTGTGTGACTGTGTGTGACTGTGTGTGTGTGTGACTGCAGTCTTTGTGCGTCTGTGTATTTACAGACTAATGAATAGTGAATAGACAGCAGTGTGTTTAGACTTAAACACAGAGTTCATTGACATCTGCAGTCACAGCTGTTTATTTATCCTCCTCTCCTCTTCTCTCCTCTCCTCTCCTCCTCTCCTCTCCTCTCCTCTCCTTCTCTCCTCTCCTCCTCTCCTCTCCTCTCCTTCTCTCCTCTCCTCCTCTCCTTCTCTCCTCTCCTCCTCTCCTTCTCTCCTCCTCCTCTCCTCCTCTCCTTCTCTCCTCTCTCTCCTTCTCTCCTCTCCTCCTCTCCTTCTCTCCTCTCCTCTCCTTCTCTCCTCTCCTCCTCTCCTTCTCTCCTCTCCTTCTCTCCTCTCCTCCTCTCCTTCTCTCCTCTCCTCTCCTCCTCTCCTTCTCTCCTCTCCTCTCCTTCTCTCCTCTCCTCCTCTCCTTCTCTCCTCTCCTCCTCTCCTTCTCTCCTCTCCTTCTCTCCTCTCCTCCTCTCCTTCTCTCCTCTCCTCTCCTCCTCTCCTTCTCTCCTCTCCTCTCCTCCTCTCCTTCTCTCCTCTCCTCTCCTCCTCTCCTTCTCTCCTCTCCTCTCCCTGCTCAGCATTTCTCAGGCTTCTGAATATTTCCAACAGATGTTTTAATATTAACACACACACACACACACACACACACACACACACACACACACACACACACACACACACACACACACACACTCTTTCATTCAGATGACAGGAAGTGGAGGCTGACCTCTGGAGAGTATCACTTCCTCTGGTCCTGTTTGAGTCTCGACATGAGCTGTGAACACTGAGCAGCTACAGAGACCAGGACCAGACCAGGACCAGACCAGAACACACCCAGACCAGGACCAGACCAGGACCAGACCAGAACAGAACAGACCCAGACCAGAACAGAACACACCCAGACCAGACCAGAACAGAACAGAACAGAACAGACCCAGACCAGACCAGAACAGAACACACCCAGACCAGAACCAGAACAGACCCAGACCACACCCAGACCAGAACCAGAACACACCCAGACCAGACCAGAACAGACCCAGAACAGACCAGACCAGAACCAAGCCCAACAAATGTGTGCTAACCTGTTCAGCATCAGTCCTGTTGCTATGGTTACTGGCAGGTTCAACAAATCTTAAAAAGGTTAATCTTCCAGCCTATCAGAGAGCAGGATTTTGTGAGGGTTTGTTCTGAGCGTGTGCAGACAGCGTGTCACGAAGATCACACACAGAAAGCAGCGGGCTGATCATGTGATTCACCCACGTCTGATCATCAAAACAGCTGATTGTCCATCTGTCCTCCAGTATCCGCCCATCACACAACACGTGACGTGTGATGTGTTGATAACAGAGAGTGTTGTGTGTGTGTGATTCCTACAGATGTTACCATGAAGTCGGACGCCGTCCTCCAGACATCTTCATCAACGTCATCACCGTCCATGGCGACCACATGGACAGCAGCTGACCCTGACCCGCCCTCACCACCACGGAACCCACATCACGTCCGATAAGAAACAGTCATGTGGCCGACAGGGGTCTGTGGCTCCGCCCACCATCCTGCCCTCAAGCCACGCCCCCAGAACCTCAGAGCATGAGCGACCATCCCATGATGCACCTGGGCAAGCCTGAGTCAGAGGCTTGCACAGGATAGGTACAGAGTGGTCATGTGTGGTCTGTGAAACCTTGTCCCTGTCCTGCTCCTGGGTTTTGACGCCTCCTCTCAGGGTTCAGGTCTCCTGGTGTTTGACGCCTCCTCTCAGGGTTCAGGTCTCCTGGTGTTTGACGCCTCCTCTCAGGGTTCAGGTCTCCTGGTGTTTGACGCCTCCTCTCAGGGTTCAGGGTTCAGGTCTCCTGGTGTTTGACGCCTCCTCTCAGGGTTCAGGTCTCCTGGTGTTTGACACCTCCTCTTAGTCTTCAGGGTTCAGGTCTCCTGGTGTTTGACACCTCCTCTTAGTCTTCAGGGTTCAGGTCTCCTGGTGTTTGACACCTCCTCTCAGGGTTCAGGTCTCCTGGTGTTTGACACCTCCTCTCAGGGTTCAGGTCTCCTGGTGTTTGATACCTCCTCTTAGTCTTCAGGGTTCAGGTCTCCTGGTGTTTGACGCCTCCTCTCAGGGTTCAGGTCTCCTGGTGTTTGATACCTCCTCTTAGTCTTCAGGGTTCAGGTCTCCTGGTGTTTGACACCTCCTCGCAGGGTTCAGGTCTCCTGGTGTTTGATACCTCCTCTTAGTCTTCAGGGTTCAGGTCTCCTGGTGTTTGATACCTCCTCTTAGTCTTCAGGGTTCAGGTCTCTTGGTGTTTGATACCTCCTCTTAGTCTTCAGGGTTCAGGTCTCCTGGTGTTTGATACCTCCTCTTAGTCTTCAGGGTTCAGGTCTCCTGGTGTTTGACACCTCCTCGCAGGGTTCAGGTCTCCTGGTGTTTGATACCTCCTCTTAGTCTTCAGGGTTCAGGTCTCCTGGTGTTTGACACCTCCTCGCAGGGTTCAGGTCTCCTGGTGTTTGATACCTCCTCTTAGTCTTCAGGGTTCAGGTCTCTTGGTGTTTGATACCTCCTCTTAGTCTTCAGGGTTCAGGTCTCCTGGTGTTTGATACCTCCTCTTAGTCTTCAGGGTTCAGGTCTCCTGGTGTTTGACACCTCCTCGCAGGGTTCAGGTCTCCTGGTGTTTGATACCTCCTCTTAGTCTTCAGGGTTCAGGTCTCCTGGTGTTTGACACCTCCTCGCAGGGTTCAGGTCTCCTGGTGTTTGATACCTCCTCTTAGTCTTCAGGGTTCAGGTCTCTTGGTGTTTGATACCTCCTCTTAGTCTTCAGGGTTCAGGTCTCCTGGTGTTTGATATCTCCTCTTCTTGTTCTCTTCACAGACAGAGCAGTGTGCTGACAGGATGTGCACTATGACCAGCTCCTCCTGTGCTCCAGTCAACTCGACGACAGTCCATCAGGAGGTGCTCCATTCACCAGGAGGTTCCCCTGACATGCCCTCCACCTCTGTCACCTCCGCCAGCACCAAGTCAGGCCAGCGTGGCATATCTACAAAGCCTGGATCGGAGCAGTCGAGCCTGGGTACTGTCTTCAGGAAAGGCCCAGGCTTCTGATGAGGCCTGTGGGCAGCAGGAGCAGAGTGGCAGCAACATCTGGTACAACCCGATCCCTGAGGAGGAGGACGGAGGAGGCGGTCCACGCAAGGAGGAGGAGGTGTGGAGGAAGAGGGATGAGAGGGAAGAAGGAGCAGCAACAAGGAGGGCGGGGCCAGGAGATACCAGAGCTGAGACGGGAGGCATGTGGTTCGGGTCAGCTGACAGTGACTGTCCACTGGAGGGTGCCAACCCGAATGTTAGCCACCATCCTGATGACATCACAGCAGAGTGCACAGGTAAGACACCTGGGCCAGGTGATCACTCAGTGATCACATGACCCATGCTCATATGTCCCGTGTCTGTCCCCCTCAGACCATCCCCCCTCAGACTCTAGCCCCGCCTCGCAGAAGAAAGGGGGTGTGTCCGGCAGTGTAATGGACAGGCTGAGGTCTCCAGGTACGGTGAGGAAACTTTCCATGAAGATGAAGAAACTTCCAGAGCTACGCCGCAAACTCAGCCTTCGCTCCTCACGTGCCCATCGTCACGGAAACGACAGCAAAGGGGGCGGAGATGAGTCAACAAGTACAAACACAACGTCATCATCAGCCAATCAGAATGTAATCAGCAGATATCACCTGGATAGCTCCGCCCCTCCAGCCAGACCTCTGCGGCGATCATCAAGAGGACGCTCGGCGAGCAAAGGAGGTAAACATGTGAGGCATGAGGAGCTACCAGAGCTAACTGAGCTAACCATGGAGCTAAGGGAGCTAATCATGGAGCTCAAGGAGCTAACATGTAGCTAACAGAGCATATGTTGCGATCATAACTCACTTGTATCTCCACAGTACGAACCCAACATGTCAAATGTGTTCATTTTAGGTTATCTTAGTGATGGGGACTCCCCTGAGCTGCGCCACGGCAACAGGCCCCCTCCCCTCACAAATTCCCAGGAAATCGCGTGTGACGTCAGTTCCTTCCGACTGTACGTGGGCTCTGATCCACAGCGATGCAGCCAGCGGGTGACAGGTTTACTGACCGTCCACCTGTTGGGCCTGGAGGAGATGAAGACCAGCAGGTAGGAACACACCTGGAACACGTGGACTAGCTCACATGAGATGATACTGGCAGAGTCGGGAACATTAAGTGGGTTTGGATCTGGATGGATGGTGTGGTTCTGGTCTCTCCTCTCAGGTCTGAGGACAGCAAGGAGGTCTCTCCTCGCCATCCAGATCGACGGGGCGACGAGAGCAAGGACCGCCCTCCTGACTCTGCGAGGCTCCACCCTCTCATTGAACCACACCTTCCACCTGGAGCTGGAGCGAGCCCGGCAGCTCCGCATCGTCGTCTTAACACCAGGTACTACTAATACTATTATATCTACTTCAACTGGTAGATCAGACTGTTTGAGGATTGGATAAAAATGTGTCTGTTGTGATGTGATGTTTCAGCAGCCGGTCCACAGGCAGGCGGCGGGTCGAGATCAGGGATGGACCCAGGTCGGACTTCAGGCGGTCCCACGAGAAACAGAGTGTGCTGTCTCGGTGGAGTCTCTATCCCTCCACTTTTTAAAGGTTCACTGCAGTGTTTGAACTTGTCCATTGCTGCATGAATATTGCTATCCTGCTTCAATGAACCTCATGTAACTCTTTCAGGGAGTCGAAGTCAGCAGCTCTGCGTAAAGCTCGAGCCCAGAGGACTACTTTATGTGAAACTGTCACTGCAGGAGAAATGGGACACACAGGTACGTAGACCACCTGGATGTGTTAGAACATTCAGAATCAGTGGCAGTATTACTACAGTAATCTGAAAATATTATCATGTGATACTGATTGTAGTACTTCCTCCCCACAGGCCAGCTGTGACACATCAGTGCCTGCTAATGTGTTTGGAGTTGAACTGCACCACCTGGTGGAAAAAGAAGGGTCTGCCTCCCCGATCCCTCTGCTGATCCAGAAGTCTGTGGCAGAGATTGAACGAAGAGGACTGAAGGTATGACAGATGGTTCAGGACTCACCTGGTTCAGGACTCACCTGGTTCAGGACTCACCTGTTGTTGTCTGTCCATCAGGTGGTTGGTCTGTACAGACTGTGTGGTTCTGCAGCCGTGAAGAAGGAGCTCAGGGATTGGTTTGAGAGGAACAGTTCAGCTGTGTGCCTCAGCGAGGACCTCTACCCCGACATCAACGTCATCACAGGTGAGTTTCACCTGAGGACTTCTTATACATAGCCACAGTCAAAGTTTATCTTCAGGACTTGACCATGGTGACTCGGTGCTCTGTGCTTTCTCAGGTATACTGAAGGACTACCTGCGGGAGCTGCCGTCTCAGCTCATCACCAGGACTCTATATCAGGTTGTCAGGGAGGCCATGACCCTACGACCCCCACCTGCACCACCTGCGACCCCTGATCCTCAGCTGGCCCAGAGCACTGTGGGGCTGCTGTCCTGTCTACCACCTCCAGAGAGGGTAAAGAGGCAGAGCACATTGGCCAAAATACATTCGGCTTTCATGTGACGACAGTTTATCTTTTTATCAACTTTCATCTGTGTTTATGTTTATCTGTTCATGGAGATATATCGACAGTCTTGTGTATGAAGTTGCAGAAGACGTCTGGGCGCAGATTTCTGTCTCGCTGGCTACAATGACGTCTTTAAACATCAACTGTTCAATGGGCTTACCCAGAACACCCTCCTCTTACAGATCCGCGGAGACATTTACCTACTGAACTACTTTGTGCTCGTAAGGTTCAGAAACAGTTTTTTATTTATAGCTGAGACATGAACCTGCAGGGATAAACCGAGCAAACGATGCAGACACCAACACCTCAACTTGGGGTATCCATCCGTACAAATCCAACAGCATAGCTTAACCCTCCAGTCATTTTACTGCAGATGTGAAACATGATATAAAACCTTCAGAGCGAGCTGTGTGAAGAACAACATAAAGTTTATCCTGACATTAACAAAGAGGCTGTACCTTTTGTTGATACGAGCCCTCGTGG
Source organism: Nibea albiflora (assembly GCA_014281875.1). Lineage (NCBI taxonomy): Eukaryota > Metazoa > Chordata > Actinopteri > Sciaenidae > Nibea > Nibea albiflora. The sequence goes on from CM024806.1 coordinate 20,671,036, forward strand.
ACATCGAGGTCCAGTTCAGAGCTCTCTCTCTCCTTCTCTCTCTCTCCAGGCCACCTTGTCTCTGTTGCTGGACCACCTCAGCCTGGTGGCGTCCTTCAGCTCATCCAACCGGATGACCCATCAGAATCTCGCCGTCTGCTTTGGCCCAGTGCTCCTCACCCCAACCCAGGAGGCCTGGAGGGCAGGAGGAGGAGGGAGGGGAGGAAGAGGGGGAGGGAAGGGATTTGGTCACGGTGAGGAGATAGCGAGTGCGGTGGACTTCAAACGACATATCGAGGCATTGCACTACCTGCTGCAGCTGTGGCCAGGTGAGGCAGGAGACGCTACTCAGCAGATTCAGTAGAGTTGAAGCATCTTAGCTTAGCATCATCATCTCTTCGTATCTTCTTCCACAGTGCCGACCCATCGAGTCCCAGTAGATGACCACATCAACCTGCGTCCCGTCCCCCATCCTTCCCGCGAACCTCTTAAGCCAGCAGCGACATCCTGCGCTGCGACTGGCGCTGCCCAGAACCGAGAGGAGGAGGTAGTGGTGTCCACGTCGTGGCCGTGGCGGTCTAGCCCGGTTGGAGAGTCCACCACCAATCAACCGGTACGCTGGAGACTGGAGCATCTGTGGTGGAGATCTTCTGTCGGACAGGAGGCCGATTATGACGAGGTGGCAGGAAGTGAGAGTGACGGAGGTAAACAGGTTTATCACCTGACGTTCACCACCACGAACATCCTGTAGAACTCCATCTTGTCTGTGCTGCTCCCCGTAAGCCCTGTCTCTCACTTCTTCATGTTCTTGTTTTAGGCAGCGGGGATGAGGACGTGGAAAAGAAGGAGTCGTGGTCCTCGTCCGGTGGAGGTGGAGGTCTGTACGTGGATGACTTCATGGATTTTGATGCTCCATTTAACTGCCGACTCAGTCTGAAGGACTTTGATACTCTGATCCATGACCTGGACCGAGAGCTGGCCAAACAGATCAACATCTGTCTGTAGAGGAGGAACAGGAGGAGGATTGATGAATAAAGCTATAGTTTAGGTTTAAAACACATCTGTTGAAGGTTCTCGTGGTCAGCTCTTTGTTCTCTGACTGACCGTTGGAGGTTATTCAGGTCACCTGGATGTTGTCAAAGTCTCCCTTCACACCTTCATTCAGGTGACTTCAACCTGACCTTGACTGACAGAGAAAAGAGCCTCCAGATATCAGTTAGACTTTCACTTATACCTGAATACTTATAGCTAACCACGGTAACCTTTAACAGACTCTGACCTGATGACTGGGAATCTTCACAGACCAGTCTCAACTTGAATTTTGTAGCTCTGACCACAGGTCAGGTTTGATGCTCGACACTACAGAAGATTATCAAACATCAGAATACAATTATGACAGCAGACTGACTTCAGATCAGCTGTTAGTCTGACCTCTGAGGACCTTTCAGGAGCTCTTCTCTCATAATAATCAGATTTAAATATGAGATATGAACTTTATTTTACAACACGTGTGACGTTTGATTAGTGAACGCTCTGATCGAGTGGATTTTTTGTTCTCAGTCCAGATAAATTAATTTATTTCTTTGATCCAAAGATCGATGCAGCTTCAGTGTCGACACAAAGGAGGACCCAAAGCTCTTCAGAACTTTATTTTTTTTATTGTTGTTGAAGGATGACCCTCGGCTGTCGCACGAGTGAACTGAACTGTGTTGTTGCTGTTGTGGGTATCAGGGTCAGGTCCGGTTGGGTCCAGTCAGGTCCGGTCGGGTCCTGTTGGACTGTGTTGGGGCTGTTTGCACTGTTGAAGCCATAATTTGACATCAAAGAGAACAAACTGAAGAAGTCATCACTCTGCTGCTTCGTCCAATCGGAGTCCCTGGCTCTGCTGATCAGCTGATATCTTTGTAGTTTTAAACGACACATTTGGACCTGAAGGTTCCTCTCAAATTCTGAACCCAGTTTTTCTCTCAGATATGACAGATGACATGAGCGGTCACATTGTGCATATCGGACACATTTCAGTTGGTGTCTGGACTCTGAGCAGCAGAGTGATGTGACCTCATGTCAGTGTTTTCACGGTACAGTTCATCACTGTGATGAAGGAATACGATGCCATATTCAGTGTTAGGTTTCATCTGTTTGTTCTTCGACAGTATTATTTTGTTTTGCACAACTTCAACAAGCACTTATGTTTTTATGATGATGACGATATTTCTATGCAGACGATGTAACCAAAGTGTTGAAGCACAGTTCCTGTTGGAACAGACCACAGAAGCCTGTCTGTACGTCTTATTAACCCGACCAACTATTAAACACATTGTTATTATTCACTCCAAGTCTGGACTCTCATTGGTGCTAAACTGTCACACTGTGGCTGGGGGATGTCACGGAAACTACGTCCAGGTTTTAGACAGTCTGCGGGACGTCACAGAGACTACGTCCAGGTTTTAGACAGTCTGCAGGACGTCACAGAGACTACGTCCAAGTTTTAGACAGTCTGCAGGGACGTCACAGAGACTACGTCCAGGTTTTAGACAGTCTGCGGGGACGTCACAGAGACTACGTCCAGGTTTTAGACAGTCTGCGGGACGTCACAGAGACTACGTCCAGGTTTTAGACAGTCTGCAGGACGTCACAGAGACTACGTCCAAGTTTTAGACAGTCTGCAGGGACGTCACAGAGACTACGTCCAGGTTTTAGACAGTCTGCAGGGACGTCACAGAGACTACGTCCAGGTTTTAGACAGTCTGCAGGACGTCACAGAGACTACGTCCAGGTTTTAGACAGTCTGCAGGACGTCACAGAGACTACGTCCAAGTTTTAGACAGTCTGCAGGGACGTCACAGAGACTACGTCCAGGTTTTAGACAGTCTGCAGGGACGTCAGTTTACAGACTTTGACGGAAACATTGATGAGTTGTGAAGCGCTAACTGTGGTTAGTTCGGTCAGCCCGTGTAGCTAACTGAAGTGACTCAGCCCGGGATGCAAGGAGCCAAACCCGGCAAGAAAACCAGCTTGATAGGCTGCTGTGTTCACTGTTAGACTGGGGACACTGCTGGTTCAGAGGTTCTGTTGCTGTGTTCACTGTTAGACTGGACACTGCGGTTCAGAGGTTCTGTTGCTGTGTTCACTGTTAGACTGGACACTGCCGGTTCAGAGGTTCTGTTGCTGTGTTCACTGTTAGACTGGACACTGCCGGTTCAGAGGTTCTGTTGCTGTGTTCACTGTTAGACTGGACACTGCCGGTTCAGAGGTTCTGTTGCTGTGTTCACTGTTAGACTGGACACTGCTAGCTCAGAGGTTCTGTTGCTGTGTTCACTGTTAGACTGGACACTGCTAGCTCAGAGGTTCTGTTCGCTCCGGACATGTTCACTGGAAGGTAGACGTTGATGCTAGCTGTGGAGTAACAGTCTGTGTTTGAAAAGAAACAAACACTTCTAATATTACAAACGTTAGACTTTTATTCTGAAAGGACACACACACAGAAAAGGTACAGTCACTCATCTCCTCCTTACATCACTTCATGCTTACATCATGACATCATCGTTACATTGCACTTTACATTACAGCTGGTACTCTGCTAATGCTAGCAGGTAAATATCTGCTAAGTTAGCACAGGCTAACTCTGGCTAACCGGCCACTAGCTGAAGTGATGCCTTCAGGTCACGTCAGAATAAAGAGCTTCATCTCTCTAGCCATCCACTGATAGCAACATTAGCATTAGCACACCAGTCAATGCACCACGTGTCTACAGCTGTTATTAACAATCAGGTCACATCTGATGTGACCTGAATGCAGCACTACTCCACAGAAAACTACATCCAAACATCCACATTCAATTTCCTGTCACATGCCACACACACACACACACACACACAACAGGGGCTCACAGAAAGTGCTAATAGCTAACATGCTAACAGTGAGAGTGCTTTTAAACTAATGCAAAGAGAAAAAACAAAAACACATGACCTCTGACCTCATCACGCTGCAGTCACATGATTCAGGAATGAATCACAGCAATATTAAAAATCTGCCTGGCAATTGATGACTCAGGCTGCGGACCAATGAAACAACTTCTGACCCTCGTCTGACCCTGAACCATGCAGGTCTGACCCTGAACCATGCAGGTCTGATGCTGGTCTGACCCTGGTCCTCTCACCTCACTTCATAACGTTCTTCAGATGTGGATTCAGCACCAACGAAAGATAAACTCAGGACAATCCAAACCAACACTCTCATTCAGGACTCCCAAAAGTGCAAGACAACCGCCCAGAACCAAGAGACAGGTCAGAGTCAAGACACCAGACAAGAAAGTCCTATGAGACCAGGACAGGTGAAGCTCAATAAAACAGTGTTTAGACTCGTTAGTGCAGAGTGGTGCCGGTATGACCATTAGAACCAGGACTAGAACTTTTCCCTGTAACCCGGCAGACAGACAGACCAAACCCATAGGACACAATGAACTGAGGCGCAGCAGGTCACAGAGGTCTGGTCTAAAACCATCGCCCCAAGCTACACCTTTTCAGATCACTGACCCCCTCTGGACCGAGTCCTCATGGACCAAGTCCTCATGGACCAAGTCCTCCTGGTTTAACATGCAACAAAACCTGAACCAGCGTATGTGCTGAAGAGGGTTCATCATGTAGTCCACAGCACTGTGTTCAAATGCTGAAGGAAGGACTGGTTCCAGACATCCTGGATCTTCTGAAGCTGGTATTGGGTGCTGGTCTCTGACAGCTGGGTCAGGACTCAGACATCCTCAGTCAGCTGTCGAGGTGCAAATGAAAAGGAGGGAGGGGAGGGAACAGAAGGGAAGGAAGTCAGGACTTCAGTCCCAGAGAGCTGAGGAACACCGTTGGACATGATGATAGAAACCCTCTTAAACCAACCGTCCTCATCCTGTTCAGTCAGAACCAGAACCTGATGCTACACAACATGAACTCATGATGACTTATTGATTCTTTGGAGCTTTCTTATGGAGCCTTGTGGAAGTTATTGAAACAAGTTTAAGCCCTTGAACTCCTCATGGACCTTTGGGAAGTTTGAGGTGCTTCCAGGTCACCTCATGGATCCTTGTGAACGCCCTTTGGACTCCTTTGTGCTTCTCGGTTTGTTGCATATTTAAAATATGAAGCTCTCTGAAGTTTTTTAATGGTTTGATAAAGGTTTCCTGTGACAGTTGTTGTGGTGTTCGACTGAATCGGGCACATTTGGTCATGTTCTGGCACAGGAGGACCAGACCTGAGCTGGTTCTGGCTCATATACAGCCATGGGACTGGTTTGTTGGGGTCCAGGTGTTCTTTCAAGAACTTGTGTTGTACAGTTAAAGTGTCTCAGCAGTCTGTAGTGTACTGACTGACCCGTCTGGGTCAGAGGCGGCGAGGGGGTTCAGTGCTTGCGTGATGGTCCAACATTAAGAAAATGTCCTGTGGTGGATTCACCAGTAGGGAGCGCTGGTCTCGACACGACCCCAGCTCTGCCACTCAGGGAAAATGCCCGCCGACGTCCTAGGACTTCCAAATGGGTCGAACTCCATCTCCTCCCTCTTCTCTCCAGCCTGGTCTCTATGGATCACCAGCCCGACTGGATTCTCAGCACTCTGGGTTGGCCTGCTATTCAGATGTGCCATCGCCAGCCGGTAGTTGTTCCCTTGGTTGTTGTCCCAGAAGGTGTGATCCTGAGTCTGGTACTGAATGCAGAACTCAATTGTGCTGGACGGCTCGAGGACCTCCGGTATCGACACGGAGAAGGAGAAGGTGTCGGTGTCGGAGCAGCCGTAGATGTTTTTCAGGTACAGGCATGGAACGTCCTGAAAGGAGCGCCACGAGTTGAAGGTGATCCGGACCGACACAGACTTGTCAAAGGAGAGGTTTCGGACCTGAACGGTGCCGGAGAGAAGATGCTCTTGGACAGAACAAGTCTCCAGACAAACCTGCTGAGCTCGGAGCCTGTTCCTCAGGTCCAGATAGTCTGCAGCTGGCGGGGTGAAGTCCAGAACTAGACCGAAACCACAACCTGCAGCTTCTAAAGAAGGACATCAGAAAGGGTTAGTTAGAGTTCAGGGGACATGTTGGGGGTCAATGATCAGCTGATCTTCGCTCACCTCTGCTGTCTCCCAGGTGTAGTCCAGCTGCGGCACCCTCCAACTCTGTCAGGTGGAACTGCAGGTCGCTTGACAGGAAGTCCTCTGCCTCGTTAAAGATGTGGACAGCAGTGAGCGCAAGCCCCCTAACGTCAGCAAACACCACGCTCTTCTTCTCTTTCTTCTTCCCCGTCATCCACGGCGTGCTGCCACCGGGCTCTGGGCTCACTGACATGGAGCTTATGGTCGCCGTGGTGTTGTTGTTACAGAAGGCGTCACTGCACTGTATGGAGGACAGACAAGGCTGCAGGGCTTCACAGCGCTTCAACAGGCCGGTGGCTGGTGACGAACGGCAGTCATCATAGTTACTGAGGAAGGAGCGCAGAGGAGGAGAACCAGCCAGGCAGATCGTCACGGCAACATCAGCAGGCATGATGGGAGATGGTGTGCTGGGGTGAGGGCTCCGGACGTGGAGGACCCTGAAGAGACAGAGACACACAGACCAATCAGAACACTGGAAACACGGAGCACTCAGACAGGTGTGTGAACTAACTAAATGCTGTGTTCAAATTCAAGAATGGAAAATGGGAAAATTCAAGAATACCTCCTCATGTCGGAAAATAACTTAACCCGGTCAAATGAGTCAATTTTGGTAGCTGCTGATTTGAATTGATATCCACAGTGTGTGTGTGTGTATAGATAGATAGATAGATAGATAGATAGATAGATAGATAGATAGATAGATATAATGGAGTTTATGATAAACATAATTGAGTAAAGTACTGGATTATCAAAATAAACAATATAATTAAATAGAATCAAGTGAAATTACAGAATATTACATTACACTTTAATATTAGTTACAGTTCAGCTGGTCTGGGGTCAGCTTACGGGTCAGTCTGTAGTTTAATATGTAATATTAGTTACAGTTCAGCTGGTCTGGGGTCAGCTTACAGGTCAGTCTGTAGTTTAATATGTAATATTAGTTACAGTTCAGCTGGTCTGGGGTCAGCTTACAGGTCAGTCTGTAGTTTAATATGTAATATTAGTTACAGTTCAGCTGGTCTGGGGTCAGCTTACAGGTCAGTCTGTAGTTTAATATGTAATATTAGTTACAGTTCAGCTGGTCTGGGGTCAGCTTACAGGTCAGTCTGTAGTTTAATATGTAATATTAGTTACAGTTCAGCTGGTCTGGGGTCAGCTTACAGGTCAGTCTGTAGTTTAATATGTAATATTAGTTACAGTTCAGCTGGTCTGGGGTCAGCTTACAGGTCAGTCTGTAGTTTAATATGTAATATTAGTTACAGTTCAGCTGGTCTGGGGTCAGCTAACAGGTCAGTCTGTAGTTTAATATGTAATATTAGTTACAGTTCAGCTGGTCTGGGGTCAGCTTACAGGTCAGTCTGTAGTTTAATATTTAATATTAGTTACAGTTCAGCTGGTCTGGGGTCAGCTTACAGGTCAGTCTGTAGTTTAATATGTAATATTAGTTACAGTTCAGCTGGTCTGGGGTCAGCTAACAGGTCAGTCTGTAGTTTAATATGTAATATTAGTTACAGTTCAGCTGGTCTGGGGTCAGCTTACAGGTCAGTCTGTAGTTTAATATGTAATATTAGTACAGTTCAGCTGGTCTGGGGTCAGCTAACAGGTCAGTCTGTAGTTTAATATGTAATATTAGTTACAGTTCAGCTGGTCTGGGGTCAGCTAAGGGGTCAGTCTGTAGTTTAATATGTAATATTAGTTACAGTTCAGCTGGTCTGGGGTCAGCTAACGGGTCAGTCTGTAGTTTAATATGTAATATTAGTTACAGTTCAGCTGGTCTGGGGTCAGCTTACGGGTCAGTCTGTAGTAATATTAGTTACAGTTCAGCTGGTCTGGGGTCAGCTTACGGGTCAGTCTGTAGTTTAATATGTAATATTAGTTACAGTTCAGCTGGTCTGGGGTCAGCTTACAGGTCAGTCTGTAGTTTAATATGTAATATTAGTTACAGTTCAGCTGGTCTGGGGTCAGCTAACAGGTCAGTCTGTAGTTTAATATGTAATATTAGTTACAGTTCAGCTGGTCTGGGGTCAGCTTACGGGTCAGTCTGTAGTTTAATATGTAATATTAGTTACAGTTCAGCTGGTCTGGGGTCAGCTAACAGGTCAGTCTGTAGTTTAATATGTAATATTAGTTACAGTTCAGCTGGTCTGGGGTCAGCTTACAGGTCAGTCTGTAGTTTAATATGTAATATTAGTTACAGTTCAGCTGGTCTGGGGTCAGCTAACAGGTCAGTCTGTAGTTTAATATGTAATATTAGTTACAGTTCAGCTGGTCTGGGGTCAGCTTACGGGTCAGTCTGTAGTTTAATATGTAATATTAGTTACAGTTCAGCTGGTCTGGGGTCAGCTTACAGGTCAGTCTCTAGTTTAATATGTAATATTAGTACAGTTCAGCTGGTCTGGGGTCAGCTAACAGGTCAGTCTGTAGTTTAATATGTAATATTAGTTACAGTTCAGCTGGTCTGGGGTCAGCTTACAGGTCAGTCTGTAGTTTAATATGTAATATTAGTTACAGTTCAGCTGGTCTGGGGTCAGCTAACAGGTCAGTCTGTAGTTTAATATGTAATATTAGTTACAGTTCAGCTGGTCTGGGGTCAGCTTACAGGTCAGTCTGTAGTTTAATATGTAATATTAGTTACAGTTCAGCTGGTCTGGGGTCAGCTTACAGGTCCACACGCTAACAGGAAGTTACTGTGGCGCAGTTTCGTAGTTTGGTCTCACCTGCAGTTCATTGAAGAGTTCCTTCTCCGGTGACTGCAGCAGAGTCCACAGAATCCACGGCCCGGTTCGTCCCAGCTCGTCGTGTTTTGGTTTCTTTCGGTCTTTTTTACCTTCTTTTCCATTTCCATTTTCCTTCGCCATTTTAACGACCACGACTCTGCCTGCGCGCGCCGCGACACGCCCCCCGACGGAGAGAGAGAGAGAGAGAGAGAGAGAGAGAGAGAGCAGCCAATCAGAGAACTGCACCGTCAGCTGCGCACTCTCAGCCAATCAGAGCGGAGCCAAAAACAAGACAGAGCGGCGAAGCAGTGACGTAACAATTGGGCGGGGTCTGACGTGAGTCCACTGCAGGTGTTTGAGTCAGGTGTGGAGCAGGGCAGCGTTAAAACACGCTCAGTGTGCTCGTAGCTGTTCTGTGGTATTATTCTGTTAAGACTTTATCATGGAGACGCGGTGTTGGTGCTATGAGCGCTTTGTTACAACAAAATGTTTGACATAAATGTTAAAAAAATAATGACTGTTTGTGTTTGACTTAATGTTCATACAATCAGCTACAGCTGAATCCAGTGTCAGTGTTAATATGCTCAGCTGTACTCGAGTATTTACTCTGATTACATTACTTCTGATCACAAACTAGTCGAGTCGACAGCTTTGCTAACAGCTAATCATCATCCAGGTCAGCAGCAGCAGCTAATCTTACTGACTAGTCCAGCAGCAGTCAGCCAGCTCGGCGTCTGTCTTTCAGCCTTTTATTTCACCAAGCTCTCACCAACCACTAAAAGTCAGTCCCAGATTTACTCTTGTCCGGCGGCTTCTTGCTCGCTCACTCTCTCCTTTTCTCTTCTTAGCTTCCTCCGTCAGCGTCCTCTTCACTCTCTTCTGCCATTATTTCATTTCTTCTTCTTCTTCTTCTTCTTCTGTGGTACAAACACTAACACTCCCCTGGTGCTCTGAGCGCAGAGGGCAGCCCGGCTAACAAACTGAGCTAACATTAACAGCAGCTACAGCTGACAGTGTATGAACATGATTTAAAGTCTCAGTGTTAAAATTCTTCTTTGGTTACTGGGAGGTCAGACAAGGTCAGCAGCCATCTCCTGCAAGTTCAACTGGCAAGGTCAAAGGTCAACACACATAAAAACGTGTGTGTGTCTATATTAGGAGGACTGATGCAGTCGCTTGTCAAACAGGAAACAGATCATTCATCTTCTTCTTCTGCTGCTGTGAACACGAACATGGAGCTGCAGAGGTGAGCTGGAATCATCACTGATTATTGATGCCTGATGACTGAGCAGGATTATTTGACAAACACATGATGACAGTGTTGTAGTTAAGACCAGGACCAAAAAGTATGTTGTCTACTCATGAGCTAAATGTCTTCCCTGGACTCACAGGTCTGTGGTCTCAGTAGTCCCTGTGGTCTTAGTGGTCCCTGTGGTCTCAGGGGTCCCTGTGGTCTCAGTGGTCTCAGTGGTCTTAGTGGTCTCAGTGGTCCCTGTGGTCTCGGTGGTCCCTGTGGTCTCAGTGGTCTCAGTGGTTTCGGTGGTCTCAGTGGTCCCTGTGGTCTCGGTGGTCTCGTTGGTCTCGGTGGTCCTTGTGGTCTCGGTGGTCCCTGTGGTCTCGGTGGTCTCGGTGGTCCCTGTGGTCTCGGTGGTCCCTGTGGTCTCAGTGGTCTCAGTGGTCTCGGTGGTCTCGGTGGTCTCAGTGGTCTCAGTGGTCTCGGTGGTCTGGGTGGTCCCTGTGGTCTCAGTGGTCTCAGTCTCAGACATGTGACGTGTCCTCAGACTCCTTTTCTCTGTTTGTTGGTGGACCTCCATGAAGATCAGAACTTTTGAGTCCAGTTTAAGGAATGAGAGTCGTCGGTGACCGACCAGACAGAGCAAGACAAAAACATTCCAGAAACGTCTAAAAAACAGTCAGAGAACGTCAGTCAACGCTGTAAAAACTTTAACAAATGTTTACAGAACGTTCAAACAATGTTTCAAACTCAAACATGAACTTCAGCTGCTTTGTAAATATGTTGTGATGTGAACGTTTACAGAACGTTGTTTGAACTTTAGTAATAATTTTTTGTCCTTTCAAAGTAAAACAATTATTTTTTTGTTTTTTGTCAGATCTGAGCGAATCAGCTGGGAGGACGAAGGGGAGGAGATGATGATGGTGAGTGTGTATGTGTGTGTGTGTGTGTGTGTGTGCGTGTGTGCTGCCTGACCTCTGACCTCTGACATGTGATTGGTGGATAATAAAATTGCTCCACCTGTCGCCATTTCTTCATCTTCTTCTCCACCTTGGCGTTCACGTGTTTCTCCTCTGGTATTAAAGGATTGTTTTGATCGATCTGAGTCGGTTGCATTAAATATTCGTGCTTGCTGGCAGACACCACATGCCTACCTCTGACCTCTGACCCATCCTGTTTGGGCATTGATTGGTCAATAAAGCGACACCAGAGAAGGTCACGTCGATCCTCAGCTGCTTCGTCTCTGCGTCCTCATTAAAACTTTAAATAAAGTTTTATGAGCGCAGTCAGTCACAGTTCATCGTCCATGCAGAGGACGTCTCATTCATGTTTGTCTCAAACACTCAGATGACATCATCATGCCTGCCTACATTACCCACAATGCAACCCGACCTCTCAATGTGTGTGTGTGTGTGTTATCGTGTCTGTCTGTGTTCAGGTGGAGGACGGCGGCTACGAGTCGTCCGTCTCGCAGGAGAAACAGGACACGCTAACAGGAAACACAGACCATCCAATCAGCATCAAGGTCTGAGGAGGACAACCGTCGCTGATTGGCTGATTTTATAAACGTTCATCTGCAGCATGATGAAACCAAACATAGATATAACATTAAGCTAACGTTATTTTTACTCTGTCTGCGTCTGTCTGTCTGCGTCTATCTGTCTCTGTCTGTCTGCGTCTGTCTCTACCTGTCTGTCTGCATCTGTGTGTCTCTACCTGTCTGTCTGTCTGTCTGTGTGTCTTTACCTGTCTGTCTGTCTCTACCTGTCTGTCTCTCAGACTGATAAATCTGGTCGTCTTGTCTTGGAGACTCCTGCTGATCTGCAGAATCTTCTGCTGCTGAGAAAGACCAAGAGAGAGCAGAAAGCTGCTGTCAGGAAACCTGCTGCTGCTCCCCCTGCTGCCCAGACAGTGGTAACACACACACACACACACACACACACACACCCATATATATACACACACACATTAATAAAACACTTTACTCACAGCCGTATTACGTGGACGAAGACGACTTCTTCAAGGCCTGTGACCAGAAGCAGCTGCTGGTGATTGACAGGTACCTGTCAACAGGTGGAGACGTCAACGCCTACGACACGGTGAGGCATGAACAATCGACTGATTCTATTGGCTGTAATAAACAACAGCATGTAAATCTTCATCTAAACATGACATGTGTCCAGTTTGAGCGCACAGGTCTGCACAGAGCATGCTCACAGGGTCACGCTGAAGTTGTCACTAAACTGATGGAGGCCGGCGCTGACATCCAACACCAAGACAAGGTTAGAACCAGGTTTAATCCAGTGTTAGTACCAGTTTAATCCAGAATTAGTACCAGGTTTAATCCAGTGTTAGTACGAGGTTTAATCCAGTGTTAGTACCAGTTTAATCCAGTGTTAGTACCAGTTTAATCCAGAATTAGTACCAGGTTTAATCCAGTGTTAGTACGAGGTTTAATCCAGAATTAGTACCAGGTTTAATCCAGTGTTAGTACGAGGTTTAATCCAGAATTAGTACCTGGTTTAATCCAGTGTTAGTACGAGGTTTAATCCAAAATTAGTACCAGGTTTAATCCAGTATTAGTACGAGGTTTAATCCAGAATTAGTACCAGGTTTAATCCAGTGTTAGTACCAGGTTTAATCCAGTGTTAGTACCAGTTAAATCCAGTGTTAGTACCAGGTTTAATCCAGTGTTAGTACCAGGTTTAATCCAGTGTTAGTACCAGTTAAATCCAGTGTTAGTACGAGGTTTAATCCAGTGTTAGTACGAGGTTTAATCCAGAATTAGTACCAGGTTTAATCCAGTGTTAGTACCAGTTAAATCCAGTGTTAGTACCAGGTAAATCCAGTGTTAGTACCAGGTTTAATCCAGTGTTAGTACCAGGTTTAATCCAGTGTTAGTACCAGGTTTAATCCAGTGTTAGTACCAGGTTTAATCCAGTGTTAGTACCTGTTTAATCCAGTGTTCTGGTTCTGTTTAGCTGTGGTCCACTTGTGTCCACTCGGCCTGTCGTGGAGGACATCTGTCTGTCCTCAAACTGCTGATGAACCAAGGAGCTGACATCACTGCAAGAGACAAGGTGGGAATACACACATACGCACTGTTAAGACTGAGACTAACTTCATCATCATCACTGTGTGTGTGTGTGTGTGTGTGTGTGTGTGTGTGTCTGTGTGTGTGTGTGTGTGTGTGTGTGTAGCTGGACAGCACTCCTCTTCATGTCTCTGTGAGGACCGGACATTACGACTGTGTTGAACATCTGATTCACTCTGGAGCTGAACTGAACACACAGGACAGGGTGGGCCACACACACACACACACACACACAGATTATTCAGAACAACAGTCATCCTGTGGTCAGCTGATGTACTGCACTGTGTGTATGTGTGTGTTTCAGGAGGGAGACACACCTCTTCACGACGCTGTTCGTCTCACAGGTCAAGGATCATCCAGCTGTTGTTGGTGCATGGAGCCAACACACACCTGACCAACCAGGTAACTGACCTCTGACCAATGGGAGAGCTGGGGCGGGGTCTGAAGGTACAGGTGGGAGGAAGTCACAAGTTAATACACATTTACCTACGATCACACCTGTCTGTCCGCCCTGTCAGGATGGGCGTCGTCCTCTTGATGAAGCGTTGGAGTGGCAGAATGAAGCAAAAACTCTGATTGAGCAGAACAACAGGAAGTGATGTCACTGGCAGACTGACAGTGTTTGCTGATTGACCAATCACAGCTCTCCTTTCTCCTAATTGGTGACACGATGAACATGTGATGCAGTCCATCAGTCCTCCAGCTTCTTTCCTCTTCTTTGTTTTTTATTGAACGTTGAAATCTTTAAACTTTATTCTAACACTGATGTCATCAATGACATCATTAATTATGTTAATCTAATTCAGACTAATAAAGTTTTCTTTGTCTCGTGTGTGTTGAATCAATGTTCCAGATGATGTTTAAACTGAAGCTTGATTCTTCAGCATGTTTCAACATGTTTCATTGACTTCAAGACATTTTAATCATTAATGGTCACAGAAACATAAAAATACTAAATAAAATACTTGAGGAATGTACAAGTATCTCAAATGTGTACTCTGAAACAAACAAACGTTTCATTCAGTCACATGTTGGTTTAAAGAGCTTTCAGGAGAAAATTAGAGAGAAGAAGAAAGAATGAAACATGAAGGGTAGGGGAGGAAGACGAGAGGAGGAGGAGCAGAGGAGGAGCTGGGGGAGGAGCAGGGGAGGAGCAGAGGAGAAGCAGGGGAGGAGCAGAGGAGAAGCAGGGGGAGGAGCAGAGGGCTCCATGTGTGTTGAGACTCGTGGCTCTCTGAGCTTCACAAGCAGCCAATAACTGATAACACCGATCAACCAGTGAGAGAGAGAAGAGCTGACGGACCTCAACGTCTGCAGAGAAACTCAAACGTCTGCAGAGAAACTCAAACGTCTGCAGAGAACTCAAACGTCTGCAGAGAAACTCAAACGTCTGCAGAGAAACTCAACGTCTGCAGAGAAACTGTACACTTTTCAGGACTGACGGCAGCTGCAGCACAGTGAGGTGAGGTGATGCTTTATAACTCTAATATCTTCAGTGATGAACTCATTAATCGTCTTTAATTAGACAAACTTCAAAATAAAGAATACGTTATGTTTCAGAACCAAAAAGAAAATACGTGCGAACGAAAGTGCTGCATGTTTACAGGTGTCTTCAGATGTGTACAGGTGTGTCAGTGCATCTCAGGTGAGTGACATTAATGTGTTCATGTGGCGTGTTATGTTTGATCCTCATTATGGTGGTAACAGATACTGCACACCTGAGCATCATTGTTCCCATGACGATGATGAAGAAGCCAAGTGAGGTCTGAGCAGATCTTCTAACAATTATCATAAAGCCTGAACATAAATGACAGACCTGTGCCACCTGAACATACCTGAGACACCTGAACACACCTGAGACACCTGAACACACCTGAGACACCTGAACATACCTGAGACACCTGAACACACCTGAGACACCTGAACACACCTGAGACACCTGAACATACCTGAGACACCTGAACATACCTGAGACACCTGAACACACCTGAGACACCTGAACATACCTGAGACACCTGAACACACCTGAACATACCTGAGACACCTGAACACACCTGAACATACCTGAGACACCTGAACACACCTGAGACACCTGAACACACCTGAACATAACTGAGACACCTGAACACACCTGAGACACCTGAACACACCTGAACATACCTGAGACACCTGAACACACCTGAACATAACTGAGACACCTGAACACACCTGAACATAACTGAGACATGCCTGAGCGCAGAACCAGAACCATGTGTGTGTAACAGAGTTTCTCCTGGTCGACACTGGTCTTCTAATATTTCATGTTTGTATTTTGAACAGTGTTTCACTTTTTCCCTGCTCGTCACTCCTCGCTCACCTGCATGTGGAGCAGCTGCAGTAAAATATGAAACGTATTTTAAATGTCTGTGATTTTAAAGTTTTAACGTAGAATTCAAAGTTTCTAAATTAACTCCTCGAACCAGTTTGAGAAGTCTGTAAAATAATCCAATATGCAGATGAATGGTCTTGGTCTTGGTCTTGGTCTTAGTCTTGGTCTTGGTCTGACCCTGCTGTCTGTGGATATAAATACATACTGGGACTCCTCAGACTGGGAGGAAGGGGTGCTTCTTTTCTGACACCTGACACTCGACATGAGCGTCTTTTAAGCCCCGGTCAGCTGGGAGGTGTCAGGTGAAGTGAATGAAGCGCTCCTTGTTGTGGCTGCACATGTTGTTGTTATAAAAGAGGGAGCGCTTTTTTTGAAGCTGAGCAGAGGATAAAGGGGTTTGTGTGGATCAGGGTGCGCTTGGTTGATATCTCATCACCTCCAGGGAAGGTGGGTTAATGATTGAGGGTCAGCTGGTGACTCATTGACTGAAGAGGCTCTTTAACTCAGCCGGACTCTGCCGGCTTTCATTCAGTCTGAGGATGTTTGACCTTTAGTCAGCTCGTCTTTTAGTCCATTCTGTTGGACTTCACCTTCTTTTATTCATCCACTTCTTAACTCTGCTCAGCTCCACCCGGCCGGGCGCCTCGGTGGAGGAGGAAGAGGAGTAGCTCCTCAACCGGCAGAGTTACTTCTTAAGCTCTCAAAACTAACTTCTGACAGATCAGCACAGATCAGCGCTCAGCGAAACTTCATTCACGACTTATCTTCTGGGACCAGATCCTCCTCAGGACCAGGACCGGAACCAGAACCAGCATCAGGAGCTCAGGGAGTCTGGCTGCAGGGGCCTGCAGCAATGGTTGATGGGAAGCGGCAAAGTGTCGTGGCATCACATCTGGACGGAGGATGGGGCTGGGTGATTGTCTGCTGCTGCTTCATGGTGACGGTCTGCACACGGGCAGTGACCAGGTAACACACACACACACACACACACGGACTGCGTATGCTACATTCAGGGGACACCTGTCACGCTGAGGACAGTTCATCGAGGACGTTTGACCAAACGGGGACAAAAACAGATTTTTGGGTTACAATAAGTTTAAGTGTGTGTAAGGCCTGGTGTGTGTGTGTTTGTCTGTGTGTGTGTGAGTGTGTAAAGACGGGTCAGACAGGTTTCAGCAGAGCAACACTCCCAGAAACTCAACCCTCGACTGAAGAGACATTCCTGTATAATGACAGTAAACATGTACGACGCGTCCGGCTCAGTGGGTCAGTCTATGAATAGTTAAACTGAGAGCGAGCTTCTGTTTCTGTCAACACACACACACACACACACACACACACACACACAGGTAGTCTTACAGCTGATGGTCAACAACATGTCCTAATCACACTGTGTAACTATGTCGAGCTGTACTCGAGTATTTACTCTAATTACATAACTTCTGATCAACAACTATCGAGTCGACAACTTTGCTAACAGCCGAACATCAACCAGGTCACCAGCAGCAGCTAATATTACTGACTAGTCCAGCAGCAGACCGTGTTATGAGAATTAGACTTGTTATTAATGCTGCGTCATATTTTAGATGTTATTAATGCCGCGTCATGTTTTAGATGTTATTAATCCCGCGTCATGTTTAAGATGTTATTAATGCTGTCAGATGTTATTAATGCTGCGTCATGTTTTAGATGTTATTAATGCTGTGTCATGTCTTAGATGTTATTAATGCTGCGTCATGTCTTAGATGTTATTAATGCTGCGGTCAATGTTTAGATGTTATTAATGCTGTGTCATGTTTAAGATGTTATTAATGCTGCGTCATGTTTTAGATGTTATTAATGCTGTGTCATGTCTTAGATGTTATTAATGCTGCGTCATGTCTTAGATGTTATTAATGCTGCGTCATGTCTTAGATGTTATTAATGCTGCGTCATGTCTTAGATGTTGTGACAGTATGTTGGGTACTGATTGATGTTTATAGTAGCCAGTACCGAGCGTGCGTTACATGATCACTGCTATACAAAGCAGCTAGCGCTATGAGCTAGCATCAGCATCTAACTTTCAGTGAACACGGAAGCAGAACAGAAGCTCAGAACCAGAACAGAACCTCAGAACCAGAACTGAAGCTCAGAACCAGAACTGAAGCTCAGAACCAGAACAGAACCTCAGAACCAGAACAGAACCAGAACAGAACCTCAGAACCAGCAGCCTAAATCAGCTCGGTAGTGAGAAAAAAGAGTGAACTGTTTGACCTGCGGAGTGTGTGTGTGTGTGTTCATTGACCAGCTGTGACACATTAAGTGAACCTGAAGCTCTCTCTGTGAGACTCTGACACCTGAACAAACACCACAGGACTGACGGTGCATTCAGGAGCTCCTCGTCCAGTCGGGAACACGTGCACACCGAGCGCCTCCATCACGTGTGAAGGAGCAGTGACCTTCCAGGCTAGCTGTTTCCCCCCGTTTCAAGTCTTTATGCTAAGCTAAGCAAAGGTTTAAATGATCATAGGTAATGGTGCAGCTCTCTCGGACCTTTGACCTCCTTAACCCCGCAGCACTGACCTCTGACACACACTTCCTGTTCACAGTACACACTCACACAGTCTCTGCACACTCAGTTTGATGCATGCTGTTCCCACAACGCACTGTGTGAAGAAAACTAATGATTACCCGAGAGTCTGTTGAGAGACAGCTGAGGTCAGCTGGACCGTCTGTGTATCCACCTCTCTCACACAACAACACACACATTGGCTTTGATGGCTGGTCACTGATTGGTCGGTTACTTCCTGTGTGTCTGCAGGTGTGTCTCCATCTTCTTTGTGGAGTTTCAGGCTCATTTTGGAGCCGACTATTCAGCGACCGCCTGGATCCACAGCCTGGTGGACTGCACCACCATGCTCTGTGGTCAGTACTGATGATCATCAAGTCCACAGCAATCAGCTGACTGGGCTGACCCTATGTGCGTTGTGTGTGTGTGTGTGTGCAGCTCCTGTCGGCAGCCTGGTTGGTAACCGTTGGTCCTGCCGTGTTGCGGTGATGCTCGGTGGGCTCCTCTCCTCCTGTGGGCTCCTCCTCAGCTCCTTCAGCACCAGTTTGGAACTCCTCTACCTCAACATGGGAGTCCTGACAGGTCAACAACACGTCCTCATTTCACAGACACGTCCTCACTTTATAAAAATGTCCTCACTTGACAGACATGTGCTCTGTCTCCAGGTGTGGGCTTCGCTCTCTGTTACACGCCGGCCATCGCCATGGTCGGCTGTTACTTCCGTCAGCGGAAGGCGTTGGCGTATGGCATCGCCATGTCGGGCAGCGGGATTGGCACCTTTGTGTTGGCGCCGGTGGTGCAGCTGCTCATCGAGCTGTACTCGTGGAGAGGGGCGCTGCTCGTCCTCAGCGCCTTTGTGGCCAACCTGTGTGTGTGTGGGGCGCTGCTCCGACCAATCACAGTGCGGGAGGATGAGGAGGAGGCGGAGGGAGAGGAGGGGGAGTCTGCAGGGAAGGAGAGACTTGGTGAGCAACACTGTAGAAAGCACATGTAAACATACTGATGTAAACTGATCAAATCTGCTGTCTGCAGGTCTGGAGGTTGCTCCACAAACCTTGGACCCTTGTGGTGCTGTGAGCGCCTCCCTGTGGACGTTTGGAGACTCATTGACTCTGACACAGATCTCTGTCTCCGATGCAGGTCACATCTTGGACGCTGAGCTTGCACTCAAACTCTCCAACCAATCAGCGGACAGCCTTTTGTCACCAGCCAAGTCTTCGTCACCTTCGTGTTTGCCCCTGCCGTTACTATCGGGAAACCCTGCCCCTCAGCTGCAGAGGAGGCGGTGCTTCAGCTCCTGCTTCCTGTCCAGTAAAGAATACCGTTTCCTGCTGTTGCCGGACTTCGTGGGCCTGGCCTTGTCCTTCTTGTTCCTGGCATGTGGCTGCAGCCTCCCCTTCGTCTACTTGGTGCCGTACGCTCTGAGTGGCGGGGTCAGCCATCAGCAGGCCGCCTTCCTCATGTCTATCCTGGGAGTCATCGACATCGTCGGGAACATCACGTTCGGCTGGCTGACAGACCGAAGGTATGGCTGAGTGACAGGAAGTGGACTGGGTCCAGGTGAGGGGTTCATGGAGTCAGGAGGAGGTCTGAATTGTGGTTTCTGTCTCAGGTGTTTGAAGCCGTACCGCCTGGCGTCGTACGTCTTCTCGGTGGGGATGGAGGGTCTCTGCTGCCTCTTTGTGCCGTTGCTTCGGTCCTTCCCTCTCCTCATCCCCTTCGCCGTCCTCTACGGTTACTTCGACGGTGCCTATGTGGCGCTGATCCCCGTGGTGACGTCAGACCTGGTGGGAACTCCGTACCTGTCCTCGGCACTGGGCGTGGTCTACTTTCTCCATGCCATCCCTTACCTTGTGAGCCCGCCAATTGGAGGTGAGAAACCGAGACAGCCCCGCCCTCCCTGCTTACCTCACGTATGACCTGCTGGTCTGAGGCGTATGACGTAACAATGAACAGAAGATAACTTCCTGTTGACCTCGTTACATAACTGCTGCCACAACACTGCTCAGGCAGCTGATTGGTCAGTCAGTGATGACACTGAGCAAAGAGCAGAGCTGATAAACAAATCTGTCTTTATCTGTTCGACTGTGAAGGAACTCGCCGTGATTTACAGCATAACCAGTTGCTAAAGGAGAACCTCTGAAACATGACACAGCATTAATAACAAGCCCGAAACATGACACAGCATTAATAACAAGCCCGCAACATGACACAGCATTAATAACAAGCCCGCAACATGACACAGCATTAATAACAGGGCCTGAAAGATGACACAGCATTAATAACAAGGCCTGAAACATGACACAGCATTAATAACAAGCCTGAAACATGACACAGCATTAATAACAAGCCTGAAACATGACACAGCATTAATAACAAGCCCGAAACATGACACAGCATTAATAACAAGCCCGCAACATGACACAGCATTAATAACAAGGCCTGAAACATGACACAGCATTAATAACAAGCCCGAAACATGACACAGCATTAATAACAAGCCCGCAACATGACACAGCATTAATAACAGGGCCTGAAACATGACACAGCATTAATAACAAGCCCGCAACATGACACAGCATTAATAACAGGGCCTGAAAGATGACACAGCATTAATAACAGGCCTGAAACATGACACAGCATTAATAACAATCATGATGGAACATGATGAGTCATCTGAAACACCACTGATCGTTTCTTCTTCTCTTCCTGCAGGTTGGATGGTTGACATAACAGGAAGTTACACAGCCACCTTCTTCCTCAGCGGTGCTGCCATGCTGGCCAGCTCGCTCGTCCTTTCTATCGTTGCTGTGATACGCCACTGCCGCCGCTGC
>CM024806.1:20699436-20726936 GCA_014281875.1 Nibea albiflora
GGAGGAGAGAGGGAGGGGGAGGAGAGAGGGAGGGGGAGGAGGAGAGAGGGAGGAGAGAGGGAGGGGGGAGGAGGAGAGGAGGGGAGGAGGAGAGAGGGAGGGGGAGGAGAGAGGGAGGGGGAGGAGAGAGGGAGGCGAGAGGGAGGAGGAGGAGGGGGGAGGAGGAGAAGAGAGGGAGGAGGAGGAGAGATGGGGGAGGGGGGAGGAGATGAGGTGGGGGGGGAGGAGGAGGAGGAGAGAGGGAGGAGGAGGAGGGGGGGAGGAGGAGAAGAGAGGGAGGAGGAGGAGGGGGGGGAGGAGAGAGAGGGAGGGGGGGAGGAGAACATCAATGATGATGTCACAGCGTCAGAAGGCGGAGCTCCCGCTCTTTAAGTTCAGCTCGTACCTGTCAGCTTCTCCACCTTCTGCTCCAGCAAAACCTGCTGCTTCTTCAGCTCCTCCACCTCCTCCTCACGCCTCCTCAGCTCCTCCTCTAGCTCCATCCTCCTTCTCTCCTCCCTCTCCCTCAGCTCCACAATCGCCTCCTCTTTCTTGTCGTTCTCCCCCTGAAGCCTCCAGATCTCCTCCTCCAGAACAACTGAAGAGCAGAGAGAGAACATAGAACAGTGCAGAGCTCCATCATCTCCTCCACCATCCATTCCATCTCCTCATCATCTCACATCTCTTCCTTGCTGGCTCCCTCTCCTCCTCCTGTGAAGCTTCACGCTGTCGTTTCCTGCTCTCCTCCACCTCCTCTCCTCCTGTCCTCCTCACACAGCGGCAGGTCTGCTGGAGATGCAGCAGCTCCGACCTGATCGACTCCACCAGCGTCTTCTGAAAGACAGGAAGCACCAGCCGAGTTATGAGAGGACACTTCCTTTTAACGGACACGTGATGGTGAAGGTAGAGAAGGAGGAGGAGAGGAGGAGGACGTGGACTCACGTCTCTGGTGGCGTTCTCCACAGCATCCTCCATGGCTGCCTGCAGTTTGTCGATGACGTCGTCCTTCTGCTGACAGATCTCCATCAGCTCCGTCAGCTTCTGCTTCTGCTGCTCCGAGCTCTGCAAACAGAAACCAGATGGTGAAACTGATCCAGGTTCTCCCATCCTCCGCCCTCAGCCTCCGCCACAGAAGAAGAAGGTGGAGTACCTCCTGCGAGTGCTCGGCGAGGCAGTGGTGAACACTCTGAGCGTCCTCTCGGATCTTCTGCAGGTCTTCGGTCAAAGAGCCGATGATTCCCTCCAGCAGAGCCGCCTGCTCCTCCTGACATCATCATCATCATCATCATCATGGTCATAATCATCATCAATGACTTCCTGTTGATTAACGGACTGGAACTCACCTTGCTGTGGTCGGTGCTGACGGCGGGCAGGTCGGCTGTCTTGCTGACGAGGTTCTTCAGGATCTCGACTCTCTTCTCGGCTCTCTCCTCCAGGATCTCCCTCTCCTTCTCCAGACGCTCACTAACAAACAGGAAGACATCATCATCATCACGCCTTCACTCACCTGTCTGTGGTCACATGATCAGGAGGACCCTTACCTGTAGTCCTTCTCCATCTTGTTGAAGAGCTCCATGAACTCGGCGCTGACTTCTTCTCTGATCTGAGCCTCCAGAACCAAACGCAGCGCCGCCTCTCTGTCTGGCTGCAGACACACAAACAGAGCATGCTCAGTGTGAGCGGGTGACGGCAGACAGCTGCTGTGTGATTGTTACCTTCTCTCCTTGCTCCATCGTCGTGTTCTTCTCCTCATCTTCCTCACCCCCCGCCTCCAGCACCGTTCCCTCCATCACACTACTCTCCTCCTCCTCCTCCTCCTCCTCCTCCGACTCTTCTCCGTACTCGTCCTCCAGCACGTCCTCCAGGGTCGTCTCCCAGGCGACCATCGAGCTCTTCCTGCCCCGCCCTGACACATTTCTGCGCTGGTCAGCCTCGTCGATGATCATCGACAGCTCCAAGGCCGACCTGTGGGGCGCGTCGTCGATGATCACCGGCCTCGTGTTCAGCACCACCACCTGGACGAGCGGACAGAGCGCCTGAGTCAAACGGACTGATGGTGGTGTGTGTGTGTGTGTGTGTGTGTGTGTGTGCGGACCTTCTGGGCGAGGGCGGAGAATTTGAGGACGTTGAGTGTCTCGTCGAAGCAGGATGAGTTCTGATTGATGTTCACCACCATGGAGACGCGGCCGGCACCACAGAAGAAGACCTGCAGGAAGTGTGTGAGCTTGGACTCCCTGAACGGGACGTGGTGCTGGAACCTGCAGAGACACACACCATCACCATCATCATCATCATCATCACCATCACCGAGCGCCGGCTGAGGCTCTGCTGTCGTACTTGGCGTGTTGGTTCAGTCTCATGGCGTTGATGCACTTCCCGAGCGTCAGCAGGGAGCTGTTGATGTTTCCGGCTTCCTTCAGCCGCTCTCCGGTGTTCTGAGTCCGAGAGCAGCGCTCAGAACCGGCCAGGTCGCACAGAGCCAGCCTGAAGACAAAACACAGAGTCATCGTCTACATCCAGAACCAAAGACTGGACGCGAGCTCGGACCGGAGGAAGCAGCGCCTTACTCGCTGATGCCGAGGACTCTGGGAACTCCGACGTCGTCCACTCGGAGGATCCTGATGGAAAAGATGCTGTGGCTGCAAAACACACAGAACACACTGATTACTCCTCTATCACACACACACACACACACACACACACACACACACACACAGTGGAGGTGGAACATCAGCTGACCTCCTGCTGGACAGCTGGTTCAGTCTGGTGGAGGAGAAACTCTGGTTCTTCTTCCCGATCTTCATCACTCTGTACGCCTCCTCAGAACTGTTCACCTGAACCCAGCGCAGGTCTGAAACATGGACGACACTGAGGTCACTTCCTGTTACACACACACACACACACACACACACGCACGCACACACACACACCTTTGATGAAGGAGTTTCCTTTGACGTCCTGAGACAGACGCAGCGTCGCCCTCTTGTGGTGTCCACTGGGCACCTGAAGGTCACACGGCAGTCACATGATCAGAGACAGAGTAAATGTGGGACTGACTTTTAGTGGTTGGTGAGAGCTTGGTGAAATAAAAGGCTGAAAGACAGACGCCGAGCTGGCTGACTGCTGCTGGACTAGTCAGTAAGATTAGCTGCTGGGTACCAAATACTTCCTTTGTGGTACATTTGTTGCATTTATAATAATAATTATAAGTCATAATTTTGATCAGTGATCCATCGTATGACATGATTTCCATCATATAGCTGTGACTGATGCTTGGCAGTGCATATGATGGATCAGTCCCCTCGGACGGCAGCTGCCTGCTGTCAGGTGTGGATCAATAGAGCCGATCTGATTGGCCGTCTTACCTGGTCCAGCAGGTCGTGGATGTTGTCATTGTAAATCTCACAGAATGAAACCCAGACGGAGAAACGGACGTTTGAGTCGACGTCCAGGCAGAAACTGTCAGCGTCAGAGACACTGTTCACACTGCTGTCAGTGCTGAGAGAGGAGCCTACACACACACACACACACACACACATTCAGTACTCTGTGTGAACTCTTTAAACCATCAGACTTCAGAGTGAACTTCACTGACCGTCGAGTAAAGTCGATCTTCCAGATGTCACACTTTTGTCACTCTGTGGAGACACACACACACACACACACACATTAGTACACAGTGGTGGTGTGTTCAGGTGTTTCTGTGTGTGGCGTCTCACCTCTTTGAGCAGCCTCAGCAGGTTCTTCTTGCTGCTGTTCTCTGCTGCCTGCTGGTCTGGAGTCAGTCTGCTGAAGTCTCTGCAGCGCTGAGGCTTCAGGTCGCAGCGACTGTACAGGCGACCGTCGATGCTGTTGAAGATCACCGACAAAGACCGCGGCAACAGACCGCTGTCGTGATCCGGACCTGACACACACACACATTAACGACAGCGTTGGTTTGAACCCTGACAGTCTGGTCGAGCGTTCATCGTGTTTTCTTCTCAGACATCTTTGGTGTCACCTCGTCACATTTGATCACATGACCATGTCAACGACCAATAGGATCGCTCTCCCTCACACCATCAGGAAGCAGACGACTGTGTGTGTGTGTGTGTTACTGTGTGTGACACATGTGGGGCAGCTGTGGCTCAGAGGTAGAGCGGGTCATCCACCAATCAGATGATCCTGAGACACAGACAGGTGATGTCGGCTCCTCCGGTCTGAAGTGTCCTTGGACAAGATACCGAAGTCCAAACTGCTCCTCGTAACACGCTTTGGATAAAAAGTGTCAGCTAAAAGACTAAATGTGAATGTGTGTGTTACAGTGTGTGTGTGTGTGTGTTACAGTGCGTGTGTGTGTGTGTTACAGTGCGTGTGTGTGTGTGTGTGTTACAGTGCGTGTGTGTGTGTGTTACAGTGTATGTGTGGGCGGCTCATGTAATTGGAGAACATGTTTACATGCAGCAGTGATCACATGTCTCCTACACTGACCTCATTTAGAGAGCACGACAGGCTATTTAGACTTATTTAGACAGAGACAGGCAGACAGACAGGCAGAGAGACAGACAGGCAGACAGTGTTCTGACCCAGGAATGTGAAGGTCTTTCCAGCGTTGGTCACTCCGTACGTGAACACGAGACAGTTTCCTCCATCCAGAACGTCTCGGACCAGACCACGAACAGAACCTTCAAACACCTTCTGCTGACTGGAACCAGGACCAAACACCTGAGAGACAGACAGTTGATGTCAGACAGACAGACAGACAAGTGATGTTA
Organism: Nibea albiflora; assembly: GCA_014281875.1. Taxonomy (NCBI): domain Eukaryota; kingdom Metazoa; phylum Chordata; class Actinopteri; family Sciaenidae; genus Nibea; species Nibea albiflora. Next base: position 20,704,170 of record CM024806.1, read on the forward strand.
GACAGACAAACAGACAGGTAGTGTCAGACAGACAGGTGGTGTCTACCTGTGTGAAGGTGAATCTCTGCGCGGTCTGTGGGAGGGACTTGTCGCTCTGTCGGTTTGATTGACAGGTCTTTGGAGCCTTCAGGACGACAGTGTCCGGCCCCTCGATGGTCACACAGTCCTGGAGGGTGAGACAGGTGATTACAGGTCGCTGAGCCAATCATCACACAGTCCTAAACTGTTCGATGAATTTTGTGTGTTCGTGGTCTCTGAGGTTGAACCTCCACCCTAACTACAGACTGACAGACTGACTAACTACAGACTGACACACAGACTAACTACAGACTGACAGACTGACTAACTACAGACTGATACACTAACAGACTGACAGACTAACTACAGACTGACACACAGACTAACTACAGACTGACAGACTAACTACAGACTAACAGACAGACTAACTACAGACTGACACACAGACTAACTACAGACTGACAGACTAACTACAGACTGACAGACAGACTAACTACAGACTGACAGACTAACTACAGACTGACAGACAGACTAACTACAGACTGATACACTAACAGACTGACAGACTAACTACAGACTGACAGACAGACTAACTACAGACTGACAGACTAACAGACAGACTAACTACAGACTGACAGACAGACTAACTACAGACTGACTGTTCAACAGAAAGTCAAAGTGAAACTCACATTCTGCCTGGAGAGGAAAATATCATCATCATCAGGTGTGTGTGTTACCTGTGAGCCTGCACTGTCGCTCTCTGCTGCAGTGAACGGACGAACTCTCAGAAAAACCTGAAGGTTCTCAGACTGAACGACACTGTCCTGGAGAGAGAGACAGCTGATGAGACAGACAGGCACAGACACACACAGGTACAGACAGACAGGCACACATGTACAGACAGACAGACACACCTGTGCAGGTAGAGCTGTGAATTCACCCAGTAAATCTCTCCTGATGTCGTCCACCTCCACAGGACCGACCCGCTCCGGTTTACCCGCCAAACAAGACTCCATCATCTCTGTGACACACACACACACACACACACACACACACACACACACACACACACACACACACACACACACACACAGGTGATCAGTACCCTCGCCGGGCTAAACCGAGTTAAACTCGGGGCTGTCTGACCGGAGCTGAACGGAACATTTCCGAGCTCGTTCGCCGGGTCAACAGAACCGGCCCAGCTGACAGACAGAACAGAACAGACGGGTCGGAACCAGCGGTACTGTTGACTGTTGTTAGCATTAGCCACATCCAGCTAACCCACCCACGCGCGTGTTTGTTTCGTCGTTACCGTGTCGTGTGGACACGTGATCATGTTCAGCGGCAGCAGTGAAGCTTACGGTAATTTGGACTCACTTTGGACCGGTTCTGTTCGGCACACGCGGACTTTAAGGCGGGAAACATCCAAACACGGAGGCTAACGTTAGCTTTAGCTGCTCCTCTCCGCGGGCTGCTGTTTAAACTGAGGGCGACCGACCAATCAGAGGGCTCACACGGGGAGACGTCATATCTCGTTCCCACGGTCTGCTGCGGTCTCGCGAGAGTACGGTTGTTTGGATTAAACGGACAAAAATATTTTTTATTTGTGATTTTAAACATTTTAAAATAAAGACCAATAAATAAATCACATCTAATCATGTGATGTAATTCATAAAATTAAAACCGCGTAAACAGCGGCGGGTGGATGTGACGTCACTGCTGGGGACAGCGGGGCAGACTGAAGCGGGGAAGCAGATTACCGGATTACACCTTCAAACAGGAGCAACTGACCCGGACCAGACCAGAACGGGTCCTGTGGACCGGTTCGGACCGTTTTTACCGAACAGACGTCGAAGTGACGTCATTATTAGAGACTAACGAAGAAGAACGGGACGCTGTTCGGGCTCGCGCAGCAACACGGTTTCCTTGACAACGGTGAGAGAACGTCATCACGGCCTGCGATCAGAGCAGCGGCCAGTAATAAGTGACGTCACGACGTACTCTTATCTGATTAGTGACTCTTTAAAGGTCAGTTACGTCAACATAACATGATTTATGTGATCAGCTCATTGTGACATTAGATGATCAGTGATCAGGAGCATTCTCTGGTACAAAAAGTTAGCTCCTAAGTCCTTTCCTAACCACCTTTCCTTGACCTCGTCACAAGGTGATAAGGAAACACATGAAGGAGAGGTGATAAGGAGTTAGGAGAAGTCGACTGCTCTTACACTAGACTACATCATGAAGCGACGGTGAATGTTATTGACGTGATCTGTGGTAAAACTACAAAGTCCAGAAGATGGACTACAAAACACTCATCTGAGATCCTTCCTGTGGTTGTTGGGTTTGTTCTTCAGGACTCACCTGTGCAGGTGTCACCGCTGCTGTCGTCATGACGTCTGTGGAGTCGGGCGGTGACGGTGGGAAGTGGCTGGACGCTCACTACGACCCAGTCGCGGGTCTGTACACCTTCTCGTCCTGCGTGGACCTGGCGGACCTGAGCGGGGACGGAGAGAGTCGGCTGGTGGTCGGTGACCTGGGCTCAGGCTCGTCGGGCATGAAGCTGAAGGTGTTCCGGGGCACGGCGCTGATGAGCGAGAGCACCCTGCTGGACCTGCCCGCCGGCCTCGTCGCCTTCTTCATGGACCTGCACGAGCCACGCATCCCCGCCGTCGCCGTGGCATCCGGGCCGTGCATCTACGTCTACAAGAACCTCCGACCGTACTTCAAGTTCACGCTGCCCAGCCTGGAGGTCAACACGCTGGAGCAGGTCTGTGTTGTCTTAACATCCACCACGTGTCTGTAAATCACGCTGACTGTACCTGTGACGTGTTGTGCACTCTGATTGGTCAGGATGTGTGGCAGCAGGTGAGGGAGGGTCAGATCGACCCGCTGACCCTGAAGGAGATGTTGGAGAGTATCAGGAAGAAGGCCGACGTCCCTCTGTCCGTCCGCTCGCTCAGGTTCCTCTCCCTGGAGACGGACGACATGGACGAGTTCGTTCAGCTGCACAAGCAGCAGCCAATCAGACGGCAGGTAAAGCTCATTATAATATCACTGTTTGTCGTGATGTCATTTTAAGGCGGGAGCAGCTTGACTCTCATTGGTCGTGGTTTCAGACGGTCATCACCTGCATCGGGACGCTGAAGAAGAGCACAGCCGACGAGGACGGCGTCAGCTGTCTGGTGATCGGTACAGAGAGCAGTGACGTCTACGTCCTCGATCCCGAGGCTTTCATCATCCTCGCCAAGGTGAGCGCACGCCGCACACGACGAGTCGTCAGTCAGCTGACGTGTCTGAAGTCGTCCAGATGTTTCATGTTTCCATGGAAACATCTTCTCTGTCTGTCTGTGGTCCAAAGATGTCGCTGCCCGCCGCTCCCACCATGATGGATGTGACGGGGCAGTTCGACGTGGAGTTTCGCATCACGGTGGCGTGCCGCAACGGTAACATCTACATCCTGCGCAGGTGAGACACACCTGACCTTTTTGACCCTTCTCTGAGCCCATAACACGTGACGGATGTCAGACCTGATGGATGTTTGCTGCTCTTCAGGGAGTCGGACAAACCAAAGTACTGCGTCGAGCTGTCGTCCCACCCGGTTGGTCTGGTGAGAGTCGGGAAGAACGTGGTGGTCGGCTGCACTGACGAGAGCCTGCAGGGCTTCACGCAGAAGGTGAGGCCATCTTAGTTTAGCATGTTAGCTAATTATTACATTGAGTCCATCCTGATTAATAATTTAACCTCATGTTGACCTGATGATGGCGTCAAAGGATCAGTTCATCCTGAGGAGACCATGAAGGTCTGAGACCAGAGTGGACTGGCCGATGCGATGTGAGCTGTGTGTGTGTGTCCTCAGGGGAAGAAGCTGTGGAAGGCTGTCCTTCCCGCTCCCATCACCACCATGGCTGCTATGGACCTGCCCACCAGGGGCTTCCAGGCGGTTCTGGTGGGCCTGGCCAACTGTGAAGTCCAGCTGTACCGGGACAAGAATCTACTGAGCACCATCAAGACGCCCGATGTGGTCACCAGCATCTGCTTCGGTCGGTATGGGCGCGAGGACGGGACCCTCATCATGACCACCAAGGGAGGAGGCCTGATGGTGAAGATCCTGAAGCGGACCGCGGCCTTCGACGACAGGGACAACGCACCCGGGCCGCCGCTGGCCCAGAGTGTCCGTCTCAACGTGCCCAAGAAGACGAAGCTGTATGTGGACCAGACGCTGAGGGAGCGCGAGAACGGCCTGGCCATGCACCGCGCCTTCCAGATGGACCTGAGCCGCCTGCGCCTGGCCACCGCCAAAGCCTACGTCAAGGCCCTGGAGTCCAGCCTCACGCCGATGTCCTCCAGCCTCACCGAACCGCTCAAGATGAACGCCGTGGTGCAGGGCCTGGGCCCGTCCTTCAAACTGACCCTGAACGTCCAGAACACGGCGGCGTGCCGGCCCGTCATGAACCTGGCCATCAGCTTCCTGTACGACGAGAGCCTGTACCGGATGAGGAACCCGTACATGAGGATCCCGCTGCTGGTGCCGGGACTCGTCTACCCCGTCGAGACCTTCGTGGAGTGCACGAGCGACAAAGGTATCTCTGACATCATCAAGGTGTTCGTCCTGCACGAGGGGAAGAGCTCGCCGCTGCTGACCGCCCACATCAACATGCCTGTCAGTGAGGGACTGACACTCAACTGACATCACACCACGCCGAATGTCACGGCAACGCTCAGCTCCGCCGATGACATCACAAGAACTGTCCAATCAGCAGGCTGCCTTTCAGTCTGAATGGATGTTATCCCGATGAGCGGTTCAGAGCGCGGAGGTGTTCAAGAAGTCGACAAGATTCGTCAGTGTGTTTGAGCCTGAACGACAGAAATCCTTAAATATCTGTGTTTGTGTAGAAGCATTAACAAATGCACAGTAAATATATTTATATTTATTCAGTACATGATGTACTCTGTTTTTTACATTTAGTCTGTATGAAGTGAAATAATATGTTTGTACACAGTCAATGATTGAATAAAGTTGATCCATGATCTGTAACCTGTCAGTTACTTTAAGAGGAAAAGTTACTTTGACTGAAAAGTTACTATAGCCGTCGTGTGAAATCATCACTGATAACTGTGGTGCTGGTTACAGTCTGTGTGTGTGTGGTGTGTGTGTGTGTGTGTGTGTGTGTGTGTGTGTGTGTGTGTGTGTGTGTCCACCAGATCCACGCTGCAGGCTGATGCATGTAATTCTATTTTTAACAGTTATGTTATGGAGCCACGTGACCACCAGGGGGGGCAAGAGTTGTGTGTGTGTGTGTGTGTGTGTGTGTGTGTGTGTGTGTGTTAATGCTTGACACCACGCCTCAGCTGCAGCCGCTGAGTAACACTGGCCTGACTATGTTTGCAGATGATCCTGCTCTGTTCAGAGCTCGACCGGGTTCTGTGGAGAAACCAACGATCCAAACAAATAAAGCTGAACACAACAAAAGCAAAGAGTACACTGTTTGGTTTATAGATTTCTACATGGTCCTAAAATGAATATACAAATATTCAAACAGCAAGTAAAAACCGTGAAGCTTGTTGGGCTCTGGCTTGACCGCACATCGTCACGGTCTGATGATCACGTCAACAGAGTCGTGCTCGGTTTCTCATCAGGTAGTTTACGTGTTGGTTTTATGTCATCTTGATTAATGTTCAGTTGTACGGTCCGCTGCATCTAACAACAAATTACAAGCAGCTCAGAACAAGACTGCCCCTCTATGTCAATGACGATCTGCTAAAGTACTAATATATAGAATAACTAATACTCAGACTCCTAAATGTTTTTCTAAGAATGTAATTTACTGTTCAAATACTCATTCTTGAAGGGCAAATAGTTCCTCTGTCTGACTTCCAGGTGAGGTTTGTGAAATTCAGGACAGGCTGGTTAAAAGAAGGTTAAGAATGTGTTTGACATCAACACACACATTATATCATCATCCTAACATGACTGGTTAATGTTTATATATTTTTACATTTACTTCAGACTGTAATGCCTGTTGTGCTCTGTTAAAGGGAAGCGTGGAGGGTTAAACTGAAAAGACTCTTGTAATCATGTTGGGTCACTTTGGTGTGTGTGTGTGTGTGTGTGTGTGTGTGTGTGGTGTGTGATGTAATGGTTGGAGTTCCTACATTACACACAGTGTGTTGTTGAGTCACTCTGGACTTTTCGCTGTGATGAAACACAAACGTGGTCCCGGATAAAAACCCCCGAGTGGAGCGTCGCTGTGAACAGACTGATCGACTGATCAAAGTGTGAAGATGAGACGAGTCGTCGTTTTACTGGGTGAGAAACTTTAAACAGAAGAACTGTACTGCAATATTCTAACTGTACTGCAATATTCTAACTGTACTGCAATATTCTAACTGTACTGCAATATTCTAACTGCAATATTCTAACTGTACTGCAATATTCTAACTGTACTGCAATATTCTAACTGCAATATTCTAACTGCAATATTCTAACTGCAATATTCTAACTGTACTGCAATATTCTAACTGTACTGCAATATTCTAACTGCAATATTCTAACTGTACTGCAATATTCTAACTGTACTGCAATATTCTAACTGCAATATTCTAACTGCAATATCTTCTAACTGCAATATTCTAACTGCAATATTCTAACTGCAATATTCTAACTCTACTGCAATATTCTAACTGTACTGCAATATTCTAACTGCAATATTCTAACTGCAATATTTACTGCAATATTCTAACTGTACTGCAATATTCTAACTGTACTGCAATATTCTAACTGTAATATTCTAACTGTACTGCAATATTCTAACTGTACTGCAATATTCTAACTGCAATATTCTAACTGTACTGCAATATTCTAACTGTACTGCAATATTCTAACTGCAATATTCTAACTGTACTGCAAATATTGCAGCAAAGATGCAAAGATGGAAATTAATGTAACATAAACACAACTGTGTGTGTGTGGTGTGTGTGTGTTGTGTGTGTGTGTGTGTGTGTGTGTGTGTGTCCAGCTCTGTTGTGTGTGTGTGATGCCGTAAAGTTCGGTCAGCTCTGCAGTGGAAATCCAAACAACAGCAGGAGGACATCGGACCGCTGGGGACAGGGACACTATGGAGCCAGACGGTAACATGCTGGACACTGTCAGCTGGAAAAGACGCTAACTTCCTGTTTAGCCCTCGGCTAACCTGAATGCTGATAAAATGATTTAATCATGTGACTCATCAAATATTGATGAGTCTGATGCAGTTTGTTCACTTTCATGACGTGTACAACGTTAGGCTATAAACCAGGTATACCACGGTTCATCGCCACCACTAATTAACAAACTGACTAACTTCATTATTACATTTGTAATTAAAATCTACAGTTGGAGAAGTTTGGAAGAGAATAAACTCAACGAGACAACAGTGACCTCCACAGTCTCTGTTAGCCACCTGTTAGCAAGTTAGCGTCACGTGAGTTTTAACTGACGTATCATCGATTTGATACCTTTTTTGTTTATGTGCAACCAAAACTGAGGAAGGAGCAGTGCGCTGAAATAAGCATGGTGACGGCGAATAGCGTGCAGTGCACACACTCGCTTAGAAAGCTGTGTTGGTGTGAAGCAGCTGTTAACAGCTGGATGTCTGCTGTGTTTCAGACAGAGCAGAGTACACAAAGGTCTGGACATCGTGTGCAGTGACGGATCGATCGTCTACGCTCCGTTTGATGTGACTCTCCACGGAAAAGTCATCGTCTACAAAGACCCTGCGAAGGCCGCCATCAACAGTGGCATCAACCTGAGAGGAGAGGGTCAGTACTTTTACAGAAAACCGTGTCACTCAAGTACAAATGATTATTTTCAGTTGATTATTATGAATCCTGACCTGGATTTACAGGTCTTACTGACAGAGCATTGTGATGGTGTGGTATTCGTACTCACATAAGGGATCTGGTCCTGCAGGTCTGTGCTTCAAGCTGTTCTACGTTCAGCCGGATAAAACCTCTGGATCAGTGAGGAAAGGGCAGAGGATCGGCACCATGCTGCCCATGCAGAGAGTTTACCCAGGAATCACCTCACATGTCCACGTCCAGATGTGCGACAAGAGCGACCCCACAAGATACTTCTGATCAGCTGACAGGACTTCCTGTTTAATGTGGACACATTAAAGCTTCTGTTAAGAAAAACGTCCAAGAGCACTTTGCTTTTATAAAACAATAAAAAGTTTAAAAAAAATAAAATAAAACAATTTCATTGTGCCTCATTTCTGAAACTGAATAAATACCACACATACACACACACTGAATAAATACCACACATACACACACACTGAATAAATATCACACATACCCACACACTGAAAAAATACCACACATATAATCAAACTGAATAAATACCACACATATAATCAAACTGAATAAATACCACACATATAAACAAACTGAATAAATACCACACATACACACACACTGAATAAATACCACACATATAAACAAACTGAATAAATACCACACATACACACACACTGAATAAATACCACACATACACACACACTGAATAAATACCACACATACACACACACTGAATAAATACCACACATATAAACAAACTGAATAAATACCACACATACACACACACTGAATAAATACCACACATACACACACACTGAATAAATACCACACATACACACACACTGAATAAATACCACACATACACACACACTGAATAAATACCACACATATAAACAACCTGAATAAATACCACACATATAATCAAACTGAATAAATACCACACATATAATCAAACTGAATAAATACCACGCATATAATCAAACTGAATAAATACCACACATATAATCAAACTGAATAAATACCACACATATAATCAAACTGAATAAATACCACACATACACACACTGAATAAATACCACACATATAAACAAACTGAATAAATACCACACATATAATCAAACTGAATAAATACTGTTTGGTGGAGGCCACCAACTGACCCACCAGCGAAAGTACGAGCTGCTGGTCGACATGGAGGACTTTGAAGGAAAGAAAGTGTTTGCTCGTTACTCCTCGTTCTCTGTGGACGCTGAGTGTGACGGATACGCACTGCATGTCTCTGGATTCAAAGATGGAGGGGCGGGTGAGTATTAGTGCAGGAAGGAGGGCTGTAGGGGCGACAGTGCAGGTTGATGGGGTCACTTTGGTTGTAGGTATTCATTGATTATTAATCAGAGCTCCAAATGAATAGTTTACTGTATTTCATGAGACTGAATCAATCAATGAACTGGCCATGTTTTCTTGGGGTTCCCCCACCTGCCAAATCCACTTTACCCCCTGGTGGCAGCACAGTATCCAACAGAGGCCTTAGTCCCAGCAGTGTTTGTAGTATTATCATTAGTGTCATTGTCAGGATTTAACCCTGTGGTTCATGTTTCTGTAGGAGACTCCATGGCTGTTCACAACAAAATGAAGTGTGTGTGAAATAATAAAGCCTGAGCAGAAAGCTGAGGTGGTTTGAGGAACAGATAGAGCTGGAAATCACAAACCGCCAACAGTTAGACTCCAACACATCGACTGTGTCCTCATGAGTTCAGCTTGTTTAACGTTCAGTGTAGAGACAAACAGACCGGATTGGACCGGACAAAAACCAAACAGACTGTCTGTGATGCAGATTTCAAAATCAAACATGCTGACTGTAGTATTGTTGTCAAGAAGCTCATATTTCCTTAATGTCTGATGACATAGCATCATTTCATGCTGTTCAGTTGAAATAGAAAGGATCGCCTGCTTTCCTGAACACAAACATCCAGCTGCTCTGTATCTCAAGGAGAGAAGTCAGTCCCCGTAACAACCTCAGATTTAACACTGTCTCTACAGGGACCTCAGGACTTATGAGGACCTGTGTAAGCCCGTATGTGGCATGCTAGAAAATATCCTCACATGCTGACGTCAGAGTATTTACCATCTGAGAAGTTTAATTTGTTTGAAAGAGAAATCAAATGTTACTTTCTGATTGTTTCACAGCGTCACGTTCAGCAGAATATGACATTTGAACAATTCATCACGTGTTCGTACAAACACTTAACTCTAGAAACACGAGATAAAGTCACAGGTCCACAGGCTGACTGTGAATTCAGCATCAATATAATGGCAGAGGAACATCAGGATGATAAGTATGATAAGGTTGTCTGAGTGTTAGTTATTGGTTTGATTAATGGTTGTGTATTGATTACTGCAGGTGTCTGATCAGGTTTATTATCAGCTGATCGTATGCAGGAAATGTTTTTAGACTACGTGTAGAAATATGTTCATGTTTGTTACAGTCTAAGACAGATGACAAACATTAATGTAACGTTAGTGTAACATTAAAATTAGTTCACCTGTAAAGTAGAGTGATACGTGTGGTTCAAAGTCTGAGTGATATTAACATACAGTTCAGTCTGCTGGTTAAGACCGACAGGTTGGACGAGTTACGGTAAATTCAGTTTATCTAGGTCACCATGTGACACGTGCTGCTTCTCTTCCATGTGCATACCTGTTGGTCTGATATGAGGAAGTCTCAGTAGGATCAACAGGTTGGACGAGTTACGGTAAATTCAGTTTATCTAGGTCACCATGTGACACGTGCTGCTTCTCTTCCATGTGCATACCTGTTGGTCTGATATGAGGAAGTCTCAGTAGGATCAACAGGTTGGACGAGTTACGGTAAATTCAGTTTATCTAGGTCACCATGTGACACGTGCTGCTTCTCTTCCATGTGCATACCTGTTGGTCTGATATGAGGAAGTCTCAGTAGGATCAACAGGTTGGACGAGTTACGGTAAATTCTCTGACTGAAGCAATAACATCACGACTTTTCCTGTTAATCTTCAAATTGTTTCTTAAATCAAATTTCAGGAAGTGATAATTCAGAAAATCTGCTGGAAACCACTGGACAGATTATATCAAAGCAAAAACTCACCACCTCGAATTTCTTTTACAGCATTTCACTAGATAACACTGACAACAGATTATAATTTATTTGTTCATTCACTTATTTGGCTCCACTGTTGCTGTAATGCATCAGTCATCAATCTTCAACACAGACCGTGCTCAGCGCCCTCCTGTACTCCCTGTTCACTCATTCACATCAGGATCTTCAACAGTTCAGCAGAACTCTGACAATGAAGGTAAATCTTTATACACCTTTTTGTCTTAATAAAGAAAACCATCTGTCAAAAATAGAACCGCTGTGTATTGAAGGCAGAGCTGAGCAGAGGCCCACAGTCCTTCTGGGAAGCCTCTGAACGGCTGCGGTAAGAGAAAACAACTTATACATAACCAGTTCATATAAGAAGTATTTTAGTGTATTTCTACTAGCACACGTGTCACAAAACCATCAAACCTGAACCTCACGAGATGGTTTAATCTCAGCCGTCACCAACATGAAATTACTGTTAGTGAGTTATTTAAACGGCCAATTAGTCACCAAAGTTGTGGAGAGGTCAGTGAGTCGGAACAAGAAGTGTGTCCTTTACCTGCTTGTGGATTTCAGGACAAGGACTGTATATGAGAGTGTGTGAGTGGTGAAAGTGGTACCTTCGACCTCAGGTGCTGAGTAAGTCAAAGCTTCAGTTGGCCTGTTGTTCCTCAGGTTCGTGCTGCTCCCTCTCTGGCCCAATGTCCTTTCCTGTTGCATTTTAAACAAACAGTTCAGAGAATCTTTTCCTCCAGTCCTTTGACTGTGGCGACTGTGCCATTGCCTATGTGATGCCTCTGACCACAGGCGGAAAACTATGAGGGTGCCCTTCAGTCACAGACATGTGTGTACTGTGGACTGTTGGAGGGACGCAGTCGAGACTGAGGTCCACTCTGAAACACTGACGCGCTGTAGGGTGACTGTTGTCTTGCGTGTGAAATGCTATTTGTTTAGCATGTTTTTTCCTTTCCATATTTTCTGCTTCATTCTTCCGCGTGCTTTCAAGTGCTTTTCTACATCCTTTAAATGTTTCCTTGACACCTTCCTTCCTAGTGTCAGACTGAGGAGAGGCAGGAAGGTCGCATTTCTGGACAGAATCAGGAGAAAGTTTGAAGAAGAACTTTCTATTTCTGACATTTACTGCAGATGACACACTTCGTATGAGTCCTCACACACCTCATTCCACTCCTCAAGTATGAGGAAACTAATGTGAGACTTTCACTGTTTATTGTCTGACGGGAAAGAAACAAAGAGCAGATTGAACTGAGTCCACGTGTCATGCAGTCCTGAGACTTTAGTGTTTCTGGTTTGACCCGTTTAGTTTGAACAAGTTTGGCACTGATCCAAATCCTGGATCCAAATGCAGATGCAGAGAAGTATGTATGAAAGATATGTTTAATTACTTACGGCCACGAGAACACAGGAGCAGGGTTTGAAAACAAACTGTAAACACAGTCACCAAAAGGTGGCTGGAAACCAGGACTAAGAACCAAAAAAACAGGGACAGACGCAGGAACAGGGGAAAGTTATATGGTACATCCAGTCACATCAGACACTTAACAGACAGACAAGGAAACAAAGGAAACACAGGAACTCAGCAGACATGCAGGACACCAGGTGAAACAAATCAGGGACAGGTACAAAATCAAAAAAGGAGAGATGAGGAACAACATGTGGGAAAGGGCCACAGGTCCAGACTCGAACCCGGGCCTCTGCGGCAAGCCTTTGCATAACACCACCCCAACAGCACTGTCCTGAAAGAGACTTTTTCAGAGGTGGATGATCCTCCATACAGGTACAAAGTAGTTTGTCATGGTTTAAAGCTGCATTCAGATTACAGGTGGAGGTGGAGGATAGAATGTGATTGGCCGGACCACTGTGACATCACAGAGCCTTCTGTTGTTAAGTTGTGAGATTCTGACAAACTGAAGGAGAAGCAGCAGTTTGTCTCTGTTTCCTCTGAAGGTACAGCCTCTTCACTTCAACCTGCAGGTGAGTTCACAAAGTCCACAGGTAGCCAGGAATCACATCTACATGCTAACGAGCTAACGGGCTAAAAAGCAGTGAGTCTTCAGATCTGCTCCACTCTTAAATCTGTGCTGCACTAAGACAAAGTATTGAAGACTAAAGTCTGAAATCATTTCCTGGATATAAATACAGCTCATCAGAGATCCAGACAGACTGACATCAGGATCTTCAACAGCTCACTTCAGCAGAACTCTGACAATGAAGGTAAATCTGGAACTTTATCCACCTTTCTGCCTTTTTGGGTATCTGTGTTAGCTCTGCATGCTAACGGCGTCACTCAGGTTCTGAAGCAGTACACTGTAAAAACAACTGTACTTTTTTAACAGTAGTTTTCTGTGTTTTTAAAACTGATTACAAAACTTCATGAACTCAACATGAACTCAGTGTTTTTGTGGTTTGTGGTGCTCTGTGGTTACAGATGCGTCTCATTATATACATGTTGGTGTCCACACTAACAGTTTTCAGCTTTACGTCATATTGTTGAATTCATGGCTTCTACTGCACTTTAATTATTGTTTTCGATTGCTATGTGTTGTAATATTGTCCATGTGTCTGTATGAGTTTGGGTTGTTAGTTTGTGCTGCTGGCGTCTCAGCCAGGACTCCTTTGCAAAGAGCTTTTTAATCTCAATGGGACCTTTCCTGGTTAAATAGACCTAAAAACAATGCATTGATTTATCTTTTGACATTTACTTGAATTATGATATCTGACTTTCATTTTGTGGTTCTTGTCTGTCAGCTGCTGCTGGGAGTCTCTTTGTTTTACTGGTGTAGAGAAGCTTCAAACCTTACTCCATGTCGACAGTGACAGCATGTCCTCTGTTCCAGCTGCTATCAGTCGTCTTCCTCGTCCTGGCTCCAGTGTTGACCAGCTGCACAAAGATCGTCCTGCCAGCGGACTGCAGTGACGTCTATCAGCAAGACAAGAGCAGAGCCAGCGGAGTGTACACCATCTACCCCATCGGATCCACGTCTGCTGTCCAGGTACACTTCATCCTCTCTGGGACGCAGGTCGACCTTCAGATGATAAAGATGTTGGTTCAAAGATGAGACGTCAGCGTGTAAAGACAGTGAGCTCATCTCTGACAGAAACACAGTTACAAGTTCTGACTGATGCGCCTGATACAACAAGTAGTCCTAGTTGTAGTACCAGTAGTACTCATAGTACTTGTTATAGCGTGTTTGAACATCCTGTGTAAAGTATTTGAACTTGATTCCATCTGCTCATGAATGTGTGTGTGTGTGCAGGTGTACTGTGACATGAAGTCAGAAGGAGGACAGTGGACGGTGAGTTTCACTGAAGTCAACGTGGCGTCACAGCCAAGTGCTTTGAACTACAGTGTTCCAAATTATTATGCATATACGGTTATTTCTTACTCAGTTATCTATATAATTGACAGTCAAGAATCAACAATCATATCGTAATCTGCATTTTATTCAACATTTTTTTCTCCCTTCATGCCCAAAGCAGCCAAGGCCTCAGTGGTATTTAGTGCAGCATGGGACGGTGCGTTGTCTTGCATGAACATGATTTTATTCCAGAAGGCAAAGTTCTTCTTTTTACACCATGGCAGGAAACGGGCAGTGAGGAACTCCACATATGTTGTAGAGGTCATTCTGACACCTTCAGGCACCTTAAAAGGGCCCTGCCAACTCATCTCCTATGATTCCAGCCCAAAACATCAGTCCACCACCTCCTTGCTGATGGTGCAGCCTCGTTGGGACATGGTGGCTATCCACAAACCATCCAGAGCTCCATCCATCTGGACCACCCAGTGTAGCACGGCCTTGATCAGTGAATAAAACTGTTCAAAATGAGTCATCATGTATTTCTGAGCGCACTGCAGTCGTTTTTCCTCGTGGGAATTGTTTAATGGTGGCTGGAATACAGCTTTAAGCACAAATACCTGTTTGCTACTCATCAGTGGTTTTTTCACACCTGCTCTCTTAATACGATAAATCTGCCTTACAGAGACTTTCCTTGCTAAAACATCTGCACTCTGGATCAGACACAAACTCTCTCACAGTTGGATGATCTCTGTTTTTGGGGAAACATGCTGTGTTTTCATACCTTTTGCAAGATACTGCAGTATTTCACACTTCATCTGCAGAAAGATCTTTTTTTCTCATGTTGCATGAAACCTGTGACTTGCTTAATAACCGCCTGTAGTAGTTTCCTGTTAATGAGGCTCACTTGGCAAAGAAATGACCAAACCTCTCTGAGATCGATGCCAGCGTCGTCTAAAGAGACAGGGGAAGACGCACAATTGAAAGCTTTCAATGAAAAACTACAAATCAAATGTTTAACTGAAATAAAACATATTTGCATAATAAGTTGGAACGGTGTATTAACATCTGGTTGGACTGCAATCTGGGTTCTCTGAATGTTTTCTCAGTGTTCCCTGAGGTTCTCTCTAATGCTGTCAGACTGTTAAAAGAAACCAAAATAATTCTCCAACAAGTGAAATAACAGAAACTTTGCTGCGTGCAAACTTGATCTGTCAGCTATCTCGTGTGTTTAGCTAGTTAACCCCATCCCGTCCCTCCAGGTGTTCCAGAGGAGGATGGACGGCTCGGTGAACTTCTACAGGCCCTGGGATCAATACAAGGTCGGCTTTGGTAGAGCTGCTGGAGAGTACTGGCTCGGTGAGAACCCAAACCAACAGTCATGTGACTTCATGAAACTCACAGTTCACAAACAAACACGTTGGATACATTTCCGTCCTCATCAAACAAGGATTTCAAATCCTGCTTTGTTTACATCATGTTTACGAGCTGCTTCTTCACCGTCTTTGCTGGTGTTTCCACGGCAACACATCAAAATATTTCTTGGTGTGTAATCAGTGTTCTCGTCATCAGGTGTCGTGTGAAGCCATTGGTAGGACTCTATTGGGGCTGGGCAACATTTTAAACATTTACAGTCAACCACCGTCAGTCCAGCAACCAGCGACTGTCGACGCATTCATGCAAACACCATCACCAACAGCAGATATATTTATCCAAACGACAGTGAGGTGTGTACAGCGTAAAAACCTGTGTGTGTGTGTGTGTGTGTGTGTGTGTGTGTGTGTGTGTGTGTGTGTGTGTGCGTGCAGGTCTTGAGAACATCCACCAACTGACCCGCCAGCGAAAGTACGAGCTGCTGGTCGACATGGAGGACTTTGAAGGAAAGAAAGTGTTTGCTCGTTACTCCTCGTTCTCTGTGGACGCTGAGTGTGACGGATACGCACTGCATGTCTCTGGATTCAGAAATGGAGGGGCGGGTGAGTATTAGTGCAGGAAGGAGGGCTGTAGGGGCGACAGTGCAGGTTGATGGGGTCACTTTGGTTGTAGGTATTCATTGATTATTAATCAGAGCTCCAAATGAATAGTTTACTGTATTTCATGAGACTGAATCAATCAATGAACTGGCCATGTTTTCTTGGGGTTCCCCCACCTGCCAAATCCACTTTACCCCCTGGTGGCAGCACAGTATCCAACAGAGGCCTTAGTCCCAGCAGTGTTTGTAGTATTATCATTAGTGCCATTGTCAGGATTTAACCCTGTGGTTCATGTTTCTGTAGGAGACTCCATGGCTGTTCACAACAAAATGAAGTTCTCCACCTTCGACAAAGACCAGGACACCTCGGCCTAAGAACTGTGCCAGAAGTTTCCTGGGGGCGTTCTGGTACAATCGTTGTTACTATACAAACCTCAACGGGGTTTATCTTTGGGGGGCTGATAAAACTAACTTGTTTATTGGAGTGAATTGGTACCATTATAAGGGTTATCACTACTCCCTGAAGAGCATCAGCATGAAGATCCGTCCTGTGAAGTAGTTCTCCAGGACCAACATACAGCTGAAGATCAGCTGATGACTTTTCTCTCTTTTCTCTCTCTGGTACAAAATCTCACTTCATCTTTAGATGAAACAGACAGAGTCTGATAACATGTCGACAACTTCATTAACTTCCAACTCAACTTATAGCAAAGCAACAGACAAAAAAAACATGAAGACAAGATAAATATTTCCAAGTTCAATCAAAGTTTGATTGTGTGAAATAATAAAGTCTGAGCAGAAAGCTGAGGTGATCTGAGGTCTTCATTTTGTCTCTCTCCTTCTGTCTGGATCGTCTCTGTCGCTTCACTTCCTGTTCAAACACAAAGGATCATGAATCACTGCCCTCTAGTGGCCACAGTGACAAATTACAACTCCACCTTCCGGGACAAAGACTGTATATTATAAAGTATTATAGTATAAGTATTATATACTGTGTGTTCAGTTGTAGTTTGTGTTATCACAGCCTGAGTTTAGTTCTGTTCAGATGACCGTTTATGGGCACAAAACTGTTTCTTATTTTGTAAGTCATTTCCTTTTTGGTAAAATAAAACTTCAGATCTGTGACAGTGATACTGAGAGACGGGCCGGTGACCGGGCCCAGGCTGACCTGTGTCTGATCCCTGCTGGGTCCTTGGTTGGTATGTGATCTAGATCCACCTTGATGATGTAGAGGATATGTTGATGTCATGCAATTCCCCAAAGTAACGTGAGGAAACTAGTTGCAATGCATTACCTGTACACCAGGGGGAGCAGTGATTATGGCAGCTGCCATCAGACTGACCACTGTCATTTACCCAGCGTGCCTGAAATCAGAGTCAAACGTCATCGACCCTCTTTGAGACGCTCCTCTTGTTGAACACCTCAAGCTGAACACTGACTATTTACAATGAGGCGATTAAACATGCAAGACAAGCACACTTCTCCAAACATGAGGCTGGCTCTCCAAACGTGAAGAATCTGCTGCCCATCTTAGAAATAATAGAAACCATCAGATTGAACCGAAGCGCATCAATCTTGACACTGTACAACTTTTATTTGCTGAAACATAGAAGACATTGATCCTGGTCAATGCTGAGAGGCTTTGAGAAGTTATTTCACGATCAAAACAAAACCTGCTTTATGATTTAATTAGTGCCGAGTGCCTACGACACGAGGCAACTATTAATGCAGCCCGAACGGGCCACAGGACCCCAACAAGTAAATTAACAAAACGTGTTTTCATCCCGAATCAAGTTCTACTAAGTGTGTAAGAAATTTGTGAATTTTTCGCGAATATTTCCCCCAAAAAAACGAGGAAAATTTCCCATAAGAATGAATGGAAAACCCCCAAAAAAATAAAAATTCAACAGACATACTACAGACATTTTCAAAAATGAACTGCTCTGGCATACTTTCACTGAGAGACTTCATTTAAACTTTAAAATGTAGGTACTCTTGCCTTCTCTTCATCTATTCACTTCACTTATTGACACCTTTTACCGTTTTTAAACTATCAAGGCTCAAAGGTGATGAAGGTTTTTGGTCAAATCTCAGGTTTTATAATGGTTGTGTATTGTGCGGAATGTTTTTGCCAGAGTGGATGACATCATCAGCTAGAGGGTGGAGGGGAGAAAAAAAATCGGTCAAAAAATAAAACGTAAACTGCTCCTGTGGCCACAAATTTCACACTACAGACATGATTTATACATAAAAACGTAGGAAAATTTGTCTTCTCGCTCCGATTCGTCTACGAAAGCTGTGAGTATTATAGTTTTGGCCTGAGACACAGAGATACGCCACCGACACCCATCCACCGGCCCATAGACTGCTATGTTAAAAAGGCGGGAGATTTTCTGGAGGAAAGCAGAAGTCACCTTTCTTTGAATCGATTTTAATAGGTCATATTTCTTCATTTTACACACAAACTGCATATCTAGACGATCAGGAAAGTCTCTAGATGCCCAAACTTAAGTCGGTTCAATGATTGGAAATACAGTTTGGCCAGATATCCTTCCTGTTCGAGGCTGTGGTCTCAGCATTTTCTCTCTCTGCCTTCCAACTGACATTCAAACTGCTACACTAACTGCCCGGCGGCCATCTTAGCAGTTATTGTCAGTTAATTTGAATTTGTCTGTAAAATAACAGACAGCAGAGCAGCTAGCGCGTTAGCCACACTTAGCCTCTAACTGACAGACATTAACACAGACCGACACAGACAAGCACACACGACAAACACACACACACACACACACACACACACACACCTAGCAACTTCCACATATTTTGTACTACAGAAATAAAAATTATATCACTAGATTCAGCTCATTTAGGACATTACTACTATATTGACCTCATACAAACCTTCTGACATGAGCAGCTAGGGTGTTAGCGCTAGCTGCTCATTGTATAAAAGACATGATATTTGCTAACATTAGCAGCTAGCACATTAGTGCTAGTTGTTGTCCTTATGTTGCACACGCATCCCTGTGTGTCACAAACAAAGACCTCTAATCTACATTCACATTAATTATTGCTATGTACTGTGGTGCGGCTCAGAGATGAACTTCAGTCTGTGGTGGAGATGACTCCAGTAACATTGGTATGACCAATCTTAACCACTAGATGTCAGTGTTCAGGTCACAACAGACGTCGACTTAACAGCATCAGAGATTTCGTATGCTGCAACTACGAACAGATTTCTACAGTAACTGAATGAATAGTCATGAATGTCACAAGATGAACATACTGCCAAAGGTTTTATATCCATCAACCCTTTACACACACGGTTCTTTTCTAAAATGAGACTCACTTCTTTATCAGAGGTGTTAGGGAGGGCAGCTCAGGAGGACAGGTGTGCTGCTGCAGGAGCATCGGTCAGAATGCGATCAAATGTCAACATAAAGGCGGGAGCAAGCATGAACTGAAGATTCAGAACTGAAAGAAACAAAACAACATCATAGATAAATGAATCTGTGTGTTCTGCACTGCAGCCCCATGTGGTCATCAGGAAAGCATGAGTTCAAGGGTTTGAATGGGAGTGGACAGGTGAACTCAATCAGGTAAATGAGGGGTGAACAGAGGGTGGAAAGAACCAATCAGTGCTCAGGGAGGAAAGGAAGTGACGGTTGCAAATACCCCATAATGGTTTGTCTGTGCTGCTCAACTTAGAGCTGCAATGTTTAAAGTGCAGTATCTGCACTAAAGGCCTGAGACTTGACATCTTATTTATTCATACTCTGCACCTGTCTATCAGCTGAAGCGTCTGACACAATGTTCACTCATTTCTCGGTGAATCTACTTTGTTTCAGGCTTTTCACCAATATGAGTCCAAAGGTTTTAAAATGTGGACAACAAAGAGCATCTGTAAAATCTGGATCTATACAAGGTGAATAAACTAGTTTCATCTGAAGAACTAGGAATGGATATGAATATTTAGGAGCTTTCTTCAGGCTAACCTAGACGTGAATGATTGAACAAATCTAAATATTCTTGATGTTTGTGTTATTTCACTGCGTGTCTGAGATATGAAAGTTCTGGAATGAAGTTATGAAACGCAGTTCTGACATAATGCAACATATAAACAGACAGACTCAAGATCACATCAGCTTTCTGCTCAGCTTCTCATTTATTGTCACTGCGCAGCTGATAATGATTCACATGACTGATTTCAAACCAAATCATCAGCTGATCTTCATATGTTATCTCCTTCAGCATAGGATACACCGGACCATCCTTTAGGAAAGGAAAGGAGGTGACAGGAGGATCCAGGAAGTATCTCAGATGAGCGTTTGTAGTCCATCTTCTGGACTTTGTAGTTTTACCACAGATCACGTCAATAACATTCACGGTCGCTTCATGACGGAGTCTAAGTGTGAGAGCAGTCCACTTCTCCTAACTCCTTATCACCTCTCCTTCACATCTTTCCTTATCACCTCTCCTTCACATCTTTTCTTATGACCTTGTGACGTTTTCCATCAAGGTCAAGGAAAGGTGGTTAGGAAAGGTGGTTGGGAAAGGTGGTTAGGAAAGGTTGTTAGGAAAGGTTGTTAGGAATAACTCTGAACCTCAGAGTTGTACTCACAGTATGCGAGTAGAAGTACTTACATTCCCACCTGCTGCTTCTACCTGAGACAGGTAATGATAATAACGACGTGAATTCATTCTGATGTTCTTCTGTGATCACTGACGTATCATTTATAAAGTGAGTGACCTTTGGAGTGAGAGAGGAGGAGCTGTGATGTAATCAGATAACAGCTGAGCTGTAAAACAGACCTCAGATCAGACTCTCAACATAAACACAGTTTCTCTGCTGCAGGTGAGGACGACACACACACACACTCTTCACACACACATTTTACGTCTGTTACCTCTGAAATCTAAATAATATCGGACGTCGTCATTTATTCACACGGTGACATCACCGCTTTCTGATTGGACGCTGCTCTGACAGGATGTTAAACATATAAACTAAAGAGACAGTGACGACGGAGACCAAACGGAGTTTTAATTCATTGTCAATCATTTACGTCACGTTGTTCTCGATTGTGTCTCAGACTCACCGACGCTCACACTCGTCTGTTACGGGAAGTTAATTAGTGACACAGCCGTTGTCATGGATACGGGCAGTCTTATTGTGTACATGATGAACATGTCAGCCGTGATGTTTGTGTGTTTGATTCACGCTCCTCGGCATCATGGGTATTGTAGTATTTAGAGCTGAGCACTAAACCTCTGATGACGTCATTCATTACATCACTTCCTTCCTGTGCTGACAGACAACATGGCGGGCAGGAAGTCGGTGTGTTGTGGTTGTTCTGCTCGTGAGGTCACGCTGACCACCTTGTTCGTCGCCATGACAGCCGTGTGTGTGACGCTGATCACAGTGATGGCGACACGGAAACCACACAAAGGTGAGAACACCAACAGAAAGTGACAAAACAACTTGAATGTTGATGAAGAGCCGCGACGTCCAAACGGTTGCTCACATCTGTTGTCCTGTCAGATCCGGAGCCGACGTCTCCGTCTCCTCCCAGCCACACGTTCTGGATCGGAGTGGGCCGAGCCGACTGCACCGGGCCACCAGCTGAAATCCCTCTGGTCAGTAAACACACCGCGCTCATGCTGCCTTCAGGGCCCTGCCACACCATGATCAGAGGTCAAAGTTCAACTGTTGAAACACTCGTGTATACAGTTACATATGAAGATTAGTTTGCTCTGTTCATGTCAGACTGGGTGTGTTTGCACTGATAATGTTTATGGCTGTCATAATCCAACATGTGCAGCACAATATTACTAGCATGCTGATGCTAACAGCACAGAGCTGTGTGTTAGCTTCATTAGCTCTTGTTCATGTGGACAGACAGTTTGTCATTGCTCACACTCTTTGCAGACGATGTGGTTCTGTTAGCGTCATCAGTCAGTGGCCTCCTCCATGCAGCGTTAAATCTGAGGCTCTGCTGGAATGTTTTTCACCATGGCGGTAAAATGCAGTGTGAGATGCAACCTCAGCCATGACACCTGTGACTGAAGGCCTGGACTCAGAGACAGGAACACCCAGAACATGCTGGGAGGTTTTTATATCTCATCTGTCCTGGGAACACTCCCTGTGTGTGTGTGTGTGTGTGTGTGTGTGTGTGTGTGTGTGTGTGTGTGTTTAGATGGGTTATGCAAACCCTCAGCAGACAGCTGCAGGCATACACACTCGCTTGTACAGCCGAGCCTTCATCATCGACGACGGGAAGCGGAGAGTCGTGTTTGTCACTGCAGACGTGGGAATGATATCGCAGAGGCTACGACTGGAGGTTGAACACACACACACACACACACACACACACGCACACACACACACACACACACACACACACAGTAATGTACTTTTGTATTTGAATTATAATTATGAATTATCACTGTAAACTACAGTGTGTCAATAATTCAGATCCAATTATTCTAAAATGATACTTTCACTT
>CM024806.1:20731936-20734436 GCA_014281875.1 Nibea albiflora
AGTGTAGTACTGAACATAGAGTGTAAATACCGTAAAGCGACGGTCATCATCATCTATGACTCTTCAGGTTCAGCGGTATGAAGGAGCCTCCACCATCTACGGTCCGCACACGCTCAGTGCCTACCTGCAAAAGTACAGAGGCCTCGCCAGAGCCATCGCACAGGTGTGAGAACAGGTTAACATTCAGCACTGACACAGTTTGTTTGAGGAAGGAATGGATAGTCTGGACGCTAACAGTAGTCTGACGTGTGTTCTTGTCTTTTTGTTTTCAGGACAGAGTGTCGGAGCTGCCGATCGGCCCTCAGCCTCCGTTCTTTGAGAAGAACCTCCTGAGTCTGCTGCCTGCGGCGTCCATTGACAAGAAACCAGTGAACAGCAGCTTTGGAGACGTCCTGGAGCAGGTGTACCCCGTCTACAGACAGGTAGGACACGTTCACAGTCTGCCTGCTCTGTGGCGTCCCTCAGGGCTCTGAACTCGGCCCAGTTTGTTTCAGCCTAAAGATGCTGGTTTTATATTTGAATTTGTTTTTCAGGGTGATGTTGTCTCCGTCACGTTTGTAGCAGGAAATCCGAGAAACTCCGGAGACATCGTAAGACCAAATCCTTCCTTTTCTTCATGTCTCACGTTCCTCTCTAACCTCTTCGGTCTTGTCGTTTGTTGCAGAGAGATAAAACTTTTGTTACCGTGGAGATTTATGACAACAGAACAAACACCTGGAAGGTCGTCCACACCGATGCATCATGGGAGACCAGGTAAATTAGTGTGCCTACTATAACCGGTATGACAGACAGCAGAGTATTAGTAGTAAACAGAACTCTACTTCCTGTTTCATAGAGACTTTAAATGTTGTCTCTTGCTGCAGGTTTCACTGGCTGAAAGGTTCCAACCAGCAGAGTAACTCCACTGTCGAGTGGTACATTCCTCCGTCAGCCTCCAGCGGCTCCTACAGGATCAAACACTTTGGACACTACAAAGAGAGGAAGAACCTGCGACCCGTCATCAAGCCGTACGAAGGCACGTCCAACGTCTTCAAAGTGGCCACCAGCTTTTACTACGAGTGAGGTCACAGCTCCTGATCCAAGCCCAAAGACTCTCCAGAACTTTCTGGAACAACTCGAGTGACTTTCACAAGCTCAAAGTTCTGAGCGGGAAATAAAACAAATGTCATGCATCGTGTGTGAAACAATGTCATCTGTAATCTACACACAGTTCAGATCATTTATGACAAACAAATGTTCTGACTTCACTTCAAACTTTCATAAACACGCTAAAAATATAGTAATGTTCAGTTAACGTTCAGGTAACATTCAGGTAACGCTCAGGTCGACACTAACAGAATAACAATGACAAAACTGTATTAATAGCAAAAATATTTATTTTAAATTTGTCTCATAGAAATTTGTCAAGCAAACCAAAAGTGTCCAACAACGTGATCCCAGCATGAATCCAGAGAACTGACGAACACGGTCAAAACATCAACACTGACGTGCATTCAGCGGTCCACGACGCCAACGTCACACTGAACCTCTGTGGTTCTGTTTGATTCTGAGACACAGTAACACATCTGACCACAGACGACAGGAACACTAAACATTTTCTGTGTATTTATTCCCGACAGTCGAGCAAGTCTCAAAGAAAACCTCGGCCGGCTCTGATTAGACATAAAACATGACATTATATCTTAATAAAAGGAGCTCCACATTCATTCATTAAAGAACACATTAATGCATCACTCTGCATGAGGACTCTGCACTGTGGCATGGACTTCATTTAAATGACGGCCTGACGTGTAGTTACACTTTAGGCTACGTCCACGCAGCAGAAGAATGAGGCGACCTCCATGATCTCTAAAAACAGACCACATTGCATATCAACATTAGACTTTGGATAAAAATAAAATCTGTATTAAGTGCCATGATAATAAATATGTGTATGTTTCTTACATACATACAGTCAAACTCAGTTTCTACATTGCATCTTTGTCCCAAATGTTTTCAGCTCTGATCGGTTTCTGATCTAAAGAGTTTAGTTAGAGTCTGTCCAGAGTCGCAGATCAAGAAGTGACGAACGTTTTATCTTGTTTATTTCATCTACGAACACTGAAGAGGAAAAACGTTCGCTGACCTCACACTGATAGCATCACACGACCGTCTACACCGCTGCTCCATCTCCACATCCAACCAACCTGACATCAACAGTTCATCCAACCTGTTTTTAGTCTTCCAATAGTCGATCAGCAATTTTGATTAAATTTGATTAAAGGAAAGTTAATCTTTTTCAGTTGTCACAGATGGATGGAGTAATTAATTAATTGGTAAAAATTAGCAGCTTAATCAATCAATCCCATAATCCTTTGCTTGTTGGGGAGGTTATTTTAAACAAACAAACTGCTGTTAAACTTCATGACAAAACTTTGAGTCGTAAACTTCATGCTGTCCGCTGTGACTGATTAAAGTGCTTTCAGTTGGACACACACACATTTAATCCCGTGTATAAAAA
>CM024806.1:20739436-20756936 GCA_014281875.1 Nibea albiflora
CTGAAAAACCATCAGAACCTTCCCAATGACCAAGAGAAGCACCTAAAGAACCACTAGAGTCTCCTCTAGACCGTCCTCAGTGACTGCTAGAACCAGTTCCTGTAAGACCTCTTCAAGAACTGTTAGAATCTCCTTAATGAAAATCAGAACAACCTGAAGGATCTTTGGAAGCTCCTAAAGGTGCTAAACCTCCAGAACCACCTCTTCTACAATCACCTGAAGGACCAACAGAACCTGATACTGGAGAAGCCGGTTTGGCAGCTCGTTAAACATACGATTGGTTGTTTTTAAATGCGATATAATTAAAATATTTAGCTGTAGAAAGCAGCTTTCTTACGGATGTGTTGCACTGCCGCGGTCATGAAAGAGAGCCGAGTGAAGAACTCTGAAATGACTGCGAGCGGTGGAACAGCGGCCTTTCAGCCCGTCTCACGTGCTGCTGAGTGTTTTACTTCTGCTCTATAAATAGCAGCACACGGAGCATGGCTGCTGGCGTGCTGTGCAGAATAAGCAGAGTCATCAGAAAGACTGACACTACTCGCCAAGCAGTACGGACAACAGTCATTTACTGTCAGAGCATAACCAACAAAGAACATGTGATGTCATTCTGTGGACGGTGATGCCATGTTAGAGCGGAACTTCAGATTTTGTGAATGGTGGATAAAGTTTGTGAAGCATTCGAGTAACCTGGGAGGTTTGAGTTCCTGTCAGAAATGTGTGTGTGTGTGTTTTCTTGGTGAGAGGTGTCCCACCCTGTAGTGAGGATGGTCAGGCCTTAATACAGCATACAGAGACGTGTGTTAGTGTACAGACAGTCGACTCGGGCAGCTAAGAGGAGAAGAGTCCAGCCCAGCAGACAGCAGGGTTTGTGCTGCAGGTGATTTCTGGAATGAGTTGATTCATCATCAGTTTTACTGCTTTACTTTAAATCAGTGTCCAACCAGGAGAGCAGCAACATCTCGTCACGTCTGCCTCCAACTTTACAACAGACCCTCAACAATTATCCAACAAACGTGTTGATCAACTCCATCAGAACAGACAGACACATGTATGGACAGACAGACAGACAGATGTATGGACAGACAGACAGACAGACAGATGTATGGACAGACAGACAGACAGATGTATGGACAGACAGACAGACAGACAGATGTATGGACAGACAGACAGGTGCATGTACCTGGTGGGCTGTTTTCATCAGTGGGGACGCTGTGGCAGAGCGCGAGGGTCTTCCCCTCCTTCCCTCCGAGCTCCACTGGACTGCAGGGGCTCTTCTGGTCCTTGCTGCCCAGGGCAGGGGGGCTCTCCTCTGGGGATGGACCTAACGAGGAGCCCCCCTCCACCTCCAGTGCCTGGAGCTTCAGCAGGGAACTCTGCAGGCAGAAGCAGAACATGCCAGACACACTGATCCAGAGATTAACCCGGTCCGAGGAGGAGGCTGTCTTGTAGACTTGAGACACTGAAGATAGTCCAGTTTCTGGAATATGTTATGGTTCAAGGATTCCAGATATTAGCCAGATATCCCAACATCTGAAACACCACGTGTGGAGGAATGTGTAAGTAGTTACTTCATTAGGATGCACGTTAAAGAGGAGGCTTGTTGTTCAGGGTGTAGTCTGTCCCCACACTCCAAATGATGAGGCAATTAACCTCCTATCCATTAATTAGTCAGGTATCTCCCAGTAAAGCGAGGCATGATGCCCGCTTGGCGACCTCTTCCAGAGATTAGTCAGTTACACTCCACATGAACATCCCAGAAATATAAATGTTCTTCCTTTGCTGTTCCTATCGTCACTCCAGCGATTAGCCTGTTCCGGAGTGTGTGGTTATTATAATCTCAGAGCGTGCCGTCTTCAACCTGGTCTTCCTCTTTGTACGTGACAGTCCAGGAATTAGTCTTCTCCGGTGTGACTGAGCTCAGCAGTGAAAGACGAGCTGCACGTTCACTGATGATGCTGCTGCACTGCTATCCTCCCACATCAGTCCCCACCTCTCTCGCTCTCCCTTGTTGGATTACTCATCCTCGGGCGTGGAGGATGGAGGATGGAGGAGGGAGGAGGGAGGAGGGAGGAGGGAGGAGAGGTCCAGCTCACTCTCCCTCAGATGAGAGAGAGACATAAGGACGCCCTCGCTCTCTCTCTTTCTGGTCGTGAGGTTTTTCCCGCATCAGCGAGGGACGGGCTTGTTGCTGACATCACTGTGTTTAAATCTCATTCATAAAAAAGAAGAGAGGAGGAGGATGAGGAGGAGGAGGAGAACAGGAGAGAGGAGAGGAGGAGGAGGAGGAGGAGAGGAGGAGAGAGGAGAGGAGGAGGAGGAGAACAGGAGCAGAGGAGAGGAGGAGGAGGAGGAGGAGGGGAACAAGAGAGAGGAGAGGAGGAGGAGGAGGAGGAGAACAGGAGAGAGGAGAGGAGGAGGAGGAGAACAGGAGAGAGGAGAGGAGGAGGAGGAGGAGGAGAGGAGAACAGGAGAGAGGAGAGGAGGAGAGAGGAGAGGAGAGGAGGAGAGGAGGAGGAGGAGAGGAGGAGAGAGGAGAGGAGGAGGAGGAGCAGAGGAGGAGAGAGGAGAGGAGGAGGAGGAGCAGAGGAGAGGAGGAGGAGGAGGAGGAGGAGGAGGGGAACAAGAGAGAGGAGAGGAGGAGGAGGAGCAGAGGAGGAGGAGGAGGAGGAGCCGTGCTTCTCTCCACACATCCAGCAGCAGTTTAACCGTTTAACATCCAGCCAGAGTCTGCATGCACATGAAACATGTATATCTCTCTACTAAATGTATATATTTATTATGTATATACTAAATTTATATATTTATTATGTGTATACTAAATTTATATATTTATTATGTGTATACTAAATTTATATATTTATTATGTGTATACTAAATTTATATATTTATTATGTATATACTAAATTTATATATTTATTATGTGTATACTAAATGTATATATTTATTATGTGTATACTAAATGTATATATTTATTATGTGTATACTAAATGTATATATTTATTATGTGTATACTAAATTTATATATTTATTATGTGTATACTAAATGTATATATTTATTTCACGTGCTCAGAAAGTTATAAAATATTTTACGTTTTAAAGTTTTTTTTACATTAAATCTTCTGACCAGCTTCATAAATATCAGTATGCATAATTTAATATTAATAATAAGAACTCTTCTTTGAGGAACATGACGTAATGAATGACGTCTCAGCTGATCTGCATAAACTCCCATAATGCCTCTCTCTGTTACGTTTTCCCCACAATCTCACCTTTTCAGACGGAACGGGACCCGGACCCGGACCCGGACCTGGGTGTGTGCTCAGGTTTCAGTGTGTTTTCCCGCGCTGAGCTGACCGGGACTGTGACTGCAGGGGCGGAGCCTCCTTTAAATACCGCACAGAGGACGTGGTGCGGATGAGTTGCGGGACGTCACGCGTGATAACCTGGAACGACGCAGAGGTTAGCTCGGTCACTAATGACACGATCGTGGAGAGCTCTCACTTTTTGGTCAACAGCGCCCCCACCGGTGCACCGGCAGCGCTCAGGCGGAGAGCGGTACTGCAGCCACAACATGTTTAACACGTGCGCTTTGCTGGGTGTCGAATTACAGCGCAGACTCGGAGGGACTCGGAGGGACTCGGCAAAGATCGTGAATTAAATGTAGTCTGTGTCGGTGGTCAGCACACCTACCAGGTGTTTCAAACGGGATTCTGATGAGACTTCCGGTGCCCAGTCCTTCAAAATAAAAACCACTCAGAGCGGGACGGTACAGCACTCCTTCAAAATAAAAGACTTGTAGCTAACCTTTAACCCAGATGTGTTCAAACAGATTTAACAATGCGAAGATGCCCAAGGGCAAATACTAACATTTAAAATGAAGTATCAATAAAAGTTGTTGTAGTGTACCACTGTACTTTTAAAGTACGATCTGAAGATGTGTATTTCAGCACTGATTTACATTTATATATTTTTACTAAACATTTGAATGAAATGACATTTTTGAATATAAACTTTGATTATATGAAAATGTGAAAAGCTACAAACCGATCGAGAAACAAAACTTTTTTTTCTGTTTTTTAACAGCTTTTATTTTGAAACAGATCAGACTCGTCTCGTTTTTAACATTTTTAACAGTCATGCCTATAAAGCTTTTCTGAACGTAGAGACAGTCCAAAGGTTCTTCAGCTACCATAATAATAATAATGATAATAATAATGATAATAATAATAATAATAATCTACAAACAGCCGAGCCATCATAAAGCACTATATTCCCACTATATACAAATAAATCAGTGACCATGACAAACTCAGAATAACCACAAAACTTCATCAAGAATCAATATGAACATGAATATTTGAATATTTCATCTTCTGGTCCAAACATTTTTTTTTCTCTGTTTACAGCTCAACATCCAAATCAACGGCTGCTCCACCTGTTCATGGTGGTGGAGTTAATACTCTGAACATTGTTTCATGCAGAGCTCACAGAAGTCACAGACTGCTAACACAAAGGCTTCGTACCAAACGACTATCAGCTGCTTTCACGTAAGGCCACAAAATAGAAACAAGTTGAAATAAATCACTTTCCTCTCGTCGTTCATGGAAGAAATACAAACCTCAAAGACTGCACTTGTACTTGAACTCAACATTTCTAATCGTCCACTTTGAGTTAGTGGAATATGAAGGTACGCAAATATACTTGATTTTAACCCTGTGTATCCTGAATGTCTCACCGTGTTTAATGTTTCAAATTTACAGTTTGCTTGGATGGAAGTTCTGGTGTTGGTCATGTAAAATATCCGACTGATCTTGGGACACGATTCAAAACTACAACCTTGTGAGTTATCGACCATCTCGGGTTCAGACAGATGGACGTCCCATGAGCTACAGGCGTGCTGTAACGCTCGGTGTGCGATGAAGTGACTGTTTGTCTGCTGAAGAAGTCAGGACTGAAGAGTGTTCCTTCATTTAAAGAACAACACTGAGGGTAAGAGCTTGACTGCATTATGATTTGTTGATCTGATTGTTGAAGTTTGTTTGCTAGATGCTTCATCCAATCACCTGGTCTGGATTTTCGGAAAGTGCCTGCCCCTTTTCAAACTACACACACCCTTTTGTTGATCTTTTCTTGCTCTGGCAGAAGATCTTGATCTAAATCCTGAACACTAAGCTCTAACTGACAATCGCTCATGAGCACAACACAAGAACTGTAAATCAGTTCAGATTCAGGTTATTTAAAAGCAAGTATATCACGAGCCTTCAACACAAAACAAACAGCTCATAGGAAATTCAAAAA
Organism: Nibea albiflora; assembly: GCA_014281875.1. Lineage (NCBI taxonomy): Eukaryota > Metazoa > Chordata > Actinopteri > Sciaenidae > Nibea > Nibea albiflora. The sequence continues at coordinate 20,744,735 of CM024806.1, forward strand.
AAATAGTGCATGTGTCTGTGAGAGTGGAGTGTTTGTGGGTGTGTGCAAAAATATGTAGGAAGTCTTGGAAATATGTACAAAACATCTGTTCTCATGCTACGATCCAAAGATTCACGACATTAAGAACGATAGAAAGGAAAGTTTCAAAGTAGAAAAGTTCACATCAGCATTCATCATCCACCGAGGAGGACCACAGCTGCTACACCCAAACTTTTCTGTCTTTGGATTTTAAAGTTCCCAAAAAAGAAATGAGAAGCGAAGGCATCATGGTGACCTTGAATTTGTCTGTTCAGTTCATTTTTCTTCATGTGGTTTGTTTGAACCACAAATGGATCCTGCAATTATCACTTCTCCAGCACACTCAGAGAGCCAAACTTGGGTTCACAGGGTCAGAAAAGCCCCAAAGAACCTTCAGAACCACCTCCAGAACCACAACACAAACAGTAGATATCACAGGACAGGCAGTGGTAATAGCACCCCTTAAGGGGTCAAAGGTCAAGTGTCAGCCAGTGATCAAGGTCACTTGACAGGAGCAGAGGCTTTCCATTGGTTGCAGAATAACATGGTGTCTATGATGTCATTAGGAGGTACCTGAAGGGACTACGGACAACTCCTGGAAACAGAGCCAGCCATGTTGAGCTGGTTTAACCTTCAAACTATGAGCTGTGAGAAACAATCATCAACAAATTGACTGTTGTCTGTTCAGGGAAGCACTTTGTGACTAGATTTGTTCTCCCTTCAGATTTACTGATGAAAATTACCATCAAAGCTCCCAATGTTGCAGCACTATATGGGACAAAAAGGCCTGTACTGTGTGACTGAGTGCTGACGGGTGAAGATACCCAAAGTTTGGCTGCAGGGTTTATGTTTCACAACCAAGGCATCATAAAAAAGTCTTTTTGGCAGCGTCGGCACATTTTTGTTGATTATGTTCTAGTTTTGACAACTCTCCTAAATCTTGGAGTTGAGATTACCTTAAGACATCCTCCAGCACTCAGGTGTTCTGGCAGGTCTGGGTTCCTCCAGTTAGAGAGAACCGAGTTGACCAGCGAGAGTCCAGACGAGCAGTCATCTTCTGCTTCATGCACACTCGGTCCTCAAATCATTTGGTGACACAATGTGGCTCCAAACGGCATTCAGCCACGTTTAAAACCAACATGGGAAAGTCACAGTAAGGTGTGCTGGGTCAAAACATCCTCCAAAGTTCCTCGTTGTTCTGCCTGGTGAGAGTTGGACCTCACCACCTGCCATAGGGCCTCAGGCTTCAGGCTTGGATCTGAGCTGGACTAAAAGTCATAATCCCATCCAGAGTTGTCGTCCGGTGGTGGCTCGTCTGTGTCTTCGGGAAAATTGTCGAAATTACTTGTGTCGGTGGAAGAGGAAACCTGGACAGAACAACATGGAGTCAAACATTTCTGATTTTTAGACCCAAAAGACAATTTTGGTGTCTCCCCAGGACACAAACCTTTGGGGCTTTCACATCACTGCACAGTAAATCGCCTTCAGTCATTTCAATGTGTGGAAACACTTTTGATCATAGTGAAGCAGTTGCTAATATTTGTCTTCTGGTTATCATCAAAGAACAACACTGCAGCTCAAAGCTGTGCATATAAAGGATCACCACTCCAAATCACCTTCTTGTTGTCCTCTTGTGTCTGTTTGTTATGTACATTACAGATCTAGTTTGGCATCCATGAGAACAGAAATCTGAAGTTTGTTTCAACTCACGTCAGGTGTGATGGGCGGAGTCAGAGTTCCTTTCTTCAGACCCTCCCAGTTAAAACCTTCAAACCACCTGAACACAAAGACAGAGATGTTACATCCACCAGGATGTAGATGGAGCAAACATGAATTTGAGCTTTGACTATTTTTACTTTAAGGCAAACGCAGGTGGACAGTACTTTTGGTCTGAAACAGCCAATCGGGTGTCGGCTTCCTCTCATCTCACTCACTTGTGCTTCTGGATGTCTTTGACTCCGTTTTTCAGGTTTCCAAGTCTCTCTGAGGGATTATCTCTGTCGACACAAACAGTTACATTTCAAAGATTCATGCTGGAGTTGAAAATCGAAAACCGAAACAGTGCCACCTACCTGCAGAGCTTCTTGATGAGGTTGGCAGCGTTCTTGGTGATCTTCTTGGGGAACTCGATCATGTCGATGCCTCTCAGGATGATGTTGTAGGTCTTCATTGGATCTGGACCTGAAAATGGAGGACTGGAGACAGACATGGACACTGTAGGACTCTGAACAACACCAGTTTGACTCTGCTGTCCTTCCTCTGCTTGTGTCCTCACCTGCCCGTCAGCAGCTCATACATCAGGATTCCCAGAGACCAGTAGTCTGCTGAGACGTCGTGACCTTTGTTCAGGATGATCTCTGGAGCAACGTACTCCGGCGTTCCACAGAACGTCCACGTCTTCTTACAGACACCAATCTTCTTGGCGAAACCAAAGTCAACCTGGAAGAGACAGAACTGACTGAACTGATGGTCAGAGGATAAACCCACTTCTCCTCCACTTGTCTCAACCACAGTTATATTAAATCTCTCAACATTCATGAAATCTTCAGGCTTGTTGTGTGTCAACTAGTTTTGGGTAGATCAGCTGACATGACAGGGGTCAGGAATTACCAGCTTGGCGTATCCCCGGCTGTCCAGTATGAGGTTTTCAGGCTTCAGGTCTCTGTATATGATGCCTTTGGCATGCAGGTAGGCAAAGGCTTCAACCACACAGGCTGTGTAGAACCTGGTGGTCGAATCTTCAAACGAACCCCTGAAACACAAAGAGTTAAAAAACTGAGACACTGATGGAGCGCAGAGGTTTGTCTGATTTAAAGTTTCAGATTTATTGAACTGAACGTCTATCTTTGACTTTCAGTTGTCCAGCTGATCATTGTTTTTTGAGCTGCGAGAAGATATCCAAAGATAATAATTATTAAAAGTGAAAAACTCTCCAACTGTGACGTAAATGTTCTTCTTGTGTCCAACCATGAAACTCAAAGATTCAGTTCAGAGACATTTGAGCAGCTGACACCAGAGAATCAGTGTTTCCTTCACCAATGACTGATGAACTGTGATGAACGTACTTGTCTCTCAGTATTGTCCACAGCTCTCCTCCCAGGCAGGCTTCCATCAGCATGTACAGATATTTACTGTCTTTAAATGTCCGGTACAACCTGAACACAAACACAGAGACTTCATCAGAAGCTGGAGGAACACGTGAGGTTCTTCAACTACAAAATCCATCTCTCCAAAGTTCATCTTTGTTGTTTCTCATGTTTTTATGATGTATTCACAGGTCATGTGAGGTGAGACTCCAGATGAAGACAATGTGAAGTCAAAGTTTAAACAACAAACACGATGTTCATCTGCTCTGTTTAATATGATGATGATGATCATTGTACCGACCTGACGATGAAGTCGGAGTGCGCCTCGGACATGATGTGTTTCTCAGAGCGGATGTGTTCCTGTTGTCTCGTGTCGACGATGTGACGCTTCTTCAGGATCTTCATGGCAAATGTCTTCGCCTCCTCGTTCTTCAACTGCACCTGAAGAAACATCATCATTTCTTCTTTGTCAAACAAAACCAACACGGAACATTTCTACGGACAGGCATCGGCACCAAACGTGGATTCTTCCACTGCTGAAAATAATCCCTAACTGATCAGATCAATGACGTTACCACACGTCTGGTTTTATTTTCTAGAGCACAAAGTCACAAAGTTTCCAAACAAACATCAACAAGTTTCTTGGAAATCCTTGGCTAGTTCAAATTTATGCCATGAAGCTTCAACAGCGTTACAGCAGAGTCTGTCTGTGATGCTGTGAAGGTGGAAAAAGATGATGACAACTTCAAATCAAAGATACCTTTGATACCTTTGGACCAGACCAGGCCACCGGTTTCTACCTGCTTCAAGTCTTTATGCTAAGCTAAGCTAACCAGCTGCTAGTTATAGCTTTACATTTATCAAATTATCTGAACAGAACTGAAGAGATCATGGTTGCTGCCTAAAATCTGAAGTTCATCAGATATTGCAGACCGACCCTTCAAACGTTGGAAAATATCTGCCTGAGTAATGCGAGTTGTGTTCAGGGTCAGCCCGGCAGTCAAAGGTCAGTTTTTTCCTCGGCTCACAGTTACACGATGACTAAACTGCTAAAAATACCTCCAGAGGCCTGATGGGAGACCCGGAGTGGGGATTCCTTCCTGTTTTTGGGCAAACCCTCTGCAGGGCTTCCCCTCCAACCTTTAGTACCCAGCAACCCCGCCTTCTGCGGCAGAGAAACCCGACCCTGGTGCTGCAATGCACCACCTACCACATCCACCCGCTTTTTCCATCCATCTCACACCTCCGACAGATTAAAACAATCCAAGAAATCAAACAGAAGAACTGGAGGCGCAGGAAGCTCTGCTCATTATCAGCTGAGGACATTTCGTTAAGACCAAATCAACTCAAGTCCAGAGATTTCATTTCTGAGAAGCTTGTTATGAAAGAAAAATGAGAAGTTTACTGCAGCACCATGAAGAACACAAAGAAGAGACGTAAACAACTCGCTGAGCTTCTTCAGGTTATTTTGGTTCCTTACAGAACCACCGAGAACACATCGTCACATGATGACTGGTTTCCAGTTACAGCACTGATACGTTACTGGAAAGTTACTGCTAATAGCTGAGCACACACACACACACACACACAGAAACTGGTTTCAATCCAATCTGAATTTACTGATTTTAAAATGATCTGAAACTGACATAAAACTGAATAATGTTTAATGTTTCTGATGTCCTAAAACTAGTCAAACTGAAGTCAAACTAGTCTCAAGCTGGTTTTAAACTGATCAGTGTCTGATCTCAAACCAACCTGTTTTGAAATTGATCTTAAAATAATCTCCATCTGGTCTGAAACTGGACTCAAACTATTGAATCGTGCACCTTGTTTGGCGTACATCAGTGTAAACGGTTCAGTGTAATGTCATTTAATCTGATGTTCAGAATCAGATCGTACCAACTCAACGCGCCCAAAGCCGCCGACTCCCAGCGTGTCGATGATGTTGAAGTCGGTCAGCTTGAGACTGGAGAAGAAGGCGTTCTCTGCCTCGTACCTGGAAATACAAAGCACAGAGATGCCTTCACTGAACATGGGAAAATCAAGTTTTGAAAGGACATTTTGAGAGTGCAAGCTGGGCAGCAGAGCAGGTACAGGTGAAACAGAGGTGACCACTCCGCCTGATGTCGTACTGTACCTGCAGCATTTGACCACGTGGAAGAACGGGAACTTCTTAGAGGTTTGGATGGAGAAGGAGGTGATGGGGAAGGTGGAGGAGGAGGGAGGAGCAGGGAGGCTGGTGATCCGTTCTCTCTGCTGCCTCACTGGGACGGGAAGCAACTCTCTCATCTCCAAAATTTAGTTAATTCTCAAGTATGAGACCAGCTGGGTAGTCCACTTCATCGTCAAAGAACTGGTTAACAAACGCTTCTTTTTCTTGAAACAATGAACTCTACAGATGTTCTAGTTTTTTATTCTGCAAACAAAAGTCGTGCAGTTCCTTCAAACTTTGGAATAACGTGTCTTCTCTTGGTCAGAGGACAAAAGTGTAGACAAACGTACTAACATTAAACCCAAACCTCACGAGAACGTTCGGCACAGTGTCCGTAAGAGAGCCGCCTCGAAGGAAGAGCTCCATGTCCAGTTTACATGGCGAGGGTAGGGTTGGCAGTTGAAGTATGAGGTTCTGGTCTGGTGGGACCGGCGATGCAGTGAGGTTGCCAGATCCTCCAGCTCTGTGTGCTATAAGGCTACGTATGAGGCTGATCCTTAGCCGAGGAGGACACCGTCAGAATCCCGAATAGACGGCCTCCTGGAATGGCATCGTCAACAGTAAAAACTACCAGCAACTTCTTCGTAGTCTTGATGGATTTTGAACAATATTCTGCACCGCAGAACTGAAACCCAGTTCAGTATCTAGACAACAAGTTTGCAGGATTTGGAAAAAGTCCAACTGAGCATGCCCAGACTGAAACTATGACTGCAGAAAGACTGGAGAGGTTTGTCCTTTTTGTCAAAACAGCATCCACATCTGCTCCGGCGGAGTCCTGCAGGCTATAATGCCAACCCGAGAGGACGACCCACATGGCAGGGCGCTGCTGCCGCTGGTATTTTTAGCACGTGGAAACATTGCTCAGAGGTTTACCCAGTAAACGTAGCTCAGTCATTAAACAGACTGACAGACAGGCTGCAGGACAGACTGTCCCGACCTCGATACCAGAGAACACCAAGAATTCACAAGTCTGATGTCCGTTAGAGGGAGGTCGAAGATAAAACATTTAGTTCAGCAGCCAGAAGCTGAAGTGTATCCACTGCATCCCGTCCAAGACCTAACCAACCGTAATAAAATCCAGTCACGCAGATTGTCAAGGGTCAACCGCCCCGTCCACCGGAGAGTACTCTATACTATTGGGGCCTAGCAGCGTAGCCGTGAAGGCACGTATTATTATTATCATTATTATTATTATTGATCGACTGTCCGCTGCAGTTGACGTCTATGGCAGTCCGAGAACGTCCTGCTGAAAAGTGTTGAAACCTGGCACACGATTGGATTTTCCACCTTTTTGAATTTTATTAACAAACTTCAAAAAACATTTCAGGTCACGCAGATTTCCACGAAACTTGACACATAAAATCTTCAGACCAAGCCGCACTAAAGTTACCAGGTGTATTTATTACATTATTACTTTATCACGTGTATTTATTACATTATTACTTTATCACGTGTATTTATTACATTATTACTTTATCATGTGGATTTATTTCACGTCCGTTTGTCTGTAACAGCCAATTAAACTCAGTGTGGACAAACTCGACAATGGCTGGCTGATGGTTGAAGTTTTATGTCTGAACTCTTTTCTCTCTTTTGCTGTCACAGCCAATGCAAACGGGTGCGAAGCTGCAAAACAGTAAGTGGAAAAATATCTCTGCGATGCCTTGACGTATCAACTTCATGTATGCTGCTATTTCTTGTTTTTGGATTTAAACTCTTATCATTGTCATCTTAGCATGATATTAAAAATATAAAGGATCAAGACTCGAACCCTGAGGAACTCCTGTGCAACAAGTGTTTAGGTTAAAGCTATCTGTCCATCATAAGTGTGTAAATTACAGAGAGTTGAAGCTGAGCAGTCCGAGGACATCAGAGAGAAAAGAAGCAAATACATTGTGTATAAAATCTGATCCAGTTTGAATAAAGTTCTGAAGCTGTTCTGTTCGGTTCTGATCAATGATCTGTGAGTTTTCATGTTGTTGGTGTCTGCATGTGTGCTTATCCAAACAGGGACTGGACTATTTCCTGGAAGCTAACGCTGTGGAGTCAGATTTCTGCAGAAACAGTAGCTGCTGGCGGTCAGTCTTTGGATCAGGACAAACCGACACATGAACACTCTAAAAATAGTTTGTTATAGTGAGAAACAGATTAACTGTTAGAGCTCAAATCCCTACAGCCTTGTAACCCTGCAGTGTCCTGGAGCAGAATACACGATGGAACTATATTTAACACATGAAGATTCTCCCACAGTTAGCTGGCGTGATGCTAATTTCAAGTTTTTAAACTGAAGACGTTCCCACAAGAATGAATTTTTAAAAGTACAAGAGAAAAAGTCTCTTTCTAAAAAGTGTGTGCACGAAGCTGTTCATCACTTTCAGTTATCGGGTCGTGAACTTGTTCACTTCCATCGTTTCCAGCTAACTTTGTTGGTCGGATACATGCAGCCTCACTGGTTAACATTAGCTTGATGCTCGCTAACGTTACCGCTAACTAAACACACACACACATCTGTGTTATTTTAGCCTTCAGCTAACGTGATCCACGATGCTAACTCAACAATAAATGATGCAACGCTAAGGCGGAGTTAATGATGTCTGACTGCAGTTCACCAAACGACCAAAGGTGTCGCTGTTGGGGGTTTTCTGAACGTTACACAGACGTTACACAGAGAACCATTTGTGACACATTAACGTGAATAATTCAGCGAGCGGCAGCAGCGAACACACACTCTACACACCTGATCAGGACACCTGTGTGTGTGTGTGTGTGTGTGTGTGTGTGTGTGTGTGTTGTATTGAATCTATACCATAAAGGGAGTTGACTTCATTCAGTCATGTGACCAACAGTCATCTGATACAAGACACAACATCTAGTATTACACTCTGACAGTAAGTGTGTGTGTGTGTGTGTGTGTGTGTGTAATATTAAAAGGTTTAAATCGATGAGTGTGTGTGTGTGTTTTCTCGCCTTCAGCGGTCAGTGTGTGTCCTTCAGTGTGACCCGGCTGCAGCAGCAGGTATTATTAGCTGTTGTTACATAAGAGGGTCCAGTTACAGCTGTAAACATCCAGAACCGGCCTGCAGCTGGTGTGTTGGAGGAAAACACGAGAACCCGGCTCACAAACCGAGCTAATGAGCAGTCACCACACTGAACTTCATAACTTCATTAATTAAACTCACTTTGCTTTTGCTTCGGCGTCCTCGTATCCTTTATTTGAAACGTCGTTCAGTCCACCAATCAGATGCTTGAATGAGCTGAGGAACAAGGAGACAAACAGCCAATCAGCACACAGACTGTAAGAGATTTTAAATTGTCAACATAACGTTTGTGACTGTGATCCACAGCTGCTCTTTGAAGAACCTTTGAGACCTCCTCAGTGTCATTGATTGACGGGTCGGACCCGGTCGACCCGGTTCCTCGCTAACAAACACTGAAGGATGAAGATACACAAAGATCTACACACAGTGAGTGTGTGTTTGAGTGTGTGGACCAGCAGAGGGCAGCACACGGCTCTCTAAACAGAGTGAGTGATGCCACCAGGTGAGCTCTGGTTCTGACCCGGTTCTGTTCAGTTCAGGATAAACCTCCCATCTGTATCTGAACAGGGCCGACTGTAGGTGTGTGTGTGTGTGTGTGTGTGTGTGTATTACTCTCGGTCAATGACCAGGCAGGTGACGGCGTCGGCAGCAATGACGTTGGCTGTTCTGACATCCTCCCTGTGGAAACAACACACACACACACACACACACGCACACACACACACACACGCACACACACACACACACACACAGTTCAGGTTTAGAGGTTTAGGGTTCAGGTCTCGGGGTCAGAGGTCATAGGATCTCACCCTTGTAGCGCCCTCTCTCCAAACCAGTCTCCTCTGCTGAGCTCTCTCAGGTGTGTCGTCTCCTCATTGGCCGAGTCCTCCTGGGTCACATTCACCTGACAGGAAGTGACAGACGATCGGGACGGGTCAGCGGGTCGATACAAGAATCAAAGAGTCCAGCACAGAGTTCAAACAGATTGATTACCTTTCCTTTACTGATGATGAAGAAGGTGTCTCCTCTGGCGCCCTGTCTGATGATGTACTCTCCATCTTCATAGTGAGTCTACACACAGACAGACAGCGTCTGATTGGACGACTGACTCCACCGCAGCACACAGTCAGGACACTTTGTTATAGTTTACTCATTTCATGTGTTATGGACCGAACAGAACCTCTGGACCAGCAGTGAGCAGCTTTTCACTGCTGGTCACTACAAGTTCATTAAAATGGACAGAGACACTTCATGGACACTTTGACAGACACGTCTCTCTGTGTCTCTCTGTGTCTCTCTGTGTCTCTCTGTGTCTCTCTGTGCAGGTGTCGTGCTTCAAAATGTTCCCGTGTAGAAGAAGGTCTCACCTCCTCCATGACGTCAGCCAGCTTACTGAGAGTTTCCTCTGGAAGACCCTGAAAGGTGGGAACGCTGCAGACAGACAGGCAGGCAGACAGACAGACAGGCAGGCAGGCAGACAGGCAGGCAGGCAGGCAGGCAGACAGGCAGGCAGGCAGACAGACAGGCAGGCAGACAGACAGACAGACAGGCAGACAGAGGCACACAGACAGGCAGGCAGGCAGACAGACAGGCAGACAGACAGACAGGCAGGCAGCAGACAGGCAGGCAGGCAGGCAGGCAGGCAGACAGACAGGCAGGCAGACAGACAGACAGACAGGCAGACAGAGGCAGACAGACAGACAGGCAGGCAGACAGACAGGTTAGGTTGATGTGTTCACTGACTTCAACACTGACTCTGACTCTGTCAGTGATTTTCACCTCTTCAGGAAGTCCATGTACTCGGCGTGTTTGATGAGTCCGGTTCTCATCATGATGGTCTGGAAACACTGACGGTCGATGGCCCACAGCTTGACCTGCATCAGAGCTGTGACACACACACACACACACACACACACACACACACACACACACACACACACACACACATTTATGAGTACTGTGTGTGTGTGTGTAGTACAGCTGTGTGCACGTGTAAATGTTAATGTGTGTGTGAGGCAGAGATCTGATGAAAACATAAATCGTGATGCTGTGTGTGTGTGTGTGTGTGTGTGTGTGTGGTGTGTGTATGCGTCCATCAAGGCGTTCAAACTGATTTCATGACTGACTAACAGAAACATTCATTCATTCATTCAGCAGTATTACTGCAGTATTACTGCAGTATTACTGCATACTGTGTGTATCTGTCGGGTCATTTCTGTTTATTTCTTCTTCCTCTGCTTTATGAACGGCTGTCTGTTGCTACGGAGATACCAAGTGTCTCTGTAACCACGGAAACAACAGGAGACAGCTGCAAACATTATCAGCGTGTGTGTGTGTGTGTGTGTGTGTGTGTGTGTGTGTGTGTGTGTGTGTGTGTGTGTGTGTGTGTGTGTGTGTGTGTGTGTGTGTGTGTGTCAGGTGGGCTGAATGATTATTAGTAAATTTATTAACGACTGTCGGCGTTAGAAAATGTCAGAGGTCAAAGGTCAGCAGAAGGTTTAATACGATCACGATCACAACAAGCTGCTCCATGAAACTGAGCTAACAGAGCTTCTCCTCCTCCTCTCCTCCTCCTCCTCTCCTCCTCCTCTCCTCCTCTCCTCCTCCTCCTCCTCCTCCTCTCCTCCTCCTCCTCTCCTCCTCCTCCTCCTCTCCTCCTCCTCTCCTCCTCCTCCTCCTCCTCCTCCTCCTCTCCTCCTCCTCCTCCTCCTCCTCCTCCTCCTCCTCCTCTCCTCCTCCTCTCCTCCTCCTCCTCCTCCTCTCCTCCTCCTCCTCTCCTCCTCTCCTCCCCTCCTCCTCTCCTCTCCTCCTCCTCCTCTCCTCTCCTCCTCCTCCTCCTCCTCCTCTCCTCCTCCTCCTCTCCTCCTCCTCCTCCTCTCCTCCTCCTCCTCCTCCTCCTCCTCCTCTCCTCCTCCTCCTCCTCCTCCTCCTCCTCCTCCTCCTCCTCCTCCTCTCCTCCTCCCCTCCTCCTCCTCCTCTCCTCCTCCTCCTCCTCCTCCTCCTCCTCTCCTCCTCCTCCTCTCCTCCTCCTCCTCCTCCTCCTCCTCCTCTCCTCCTCCTCTCCTCCTCCTCCTCTCCTCCTCCTCTCCTCCTCCCTCCTCCTCTCCTCCTCCTCCTCCTCCTCTCCTCCTCCTCCTCCTCCTCCTCCTCCTCCTCCTCTCCTCCTCCTCCTCCTCCTCCTCCTACAGCTACACTTACAGCTTGTAACGTTTCTGTTTCGGCGCCCCCTGCAGGACTCGGGCTGTTTGTCCAAACTTTGTTTCAGTCCACTGAACCTTCAGGATGTTTGTGTTGCTCGGCTAACGAACGTGTTGTGCTGATTGATTTAGAATTCCAGCAGCAGTTCAATGACTTGTTTCAAACTTTAAGAGTCCAAACGAATCTCAGGTTAATCAGTAACATCGTTTGGAGCAGCTGCTGCTGCTGCTGAGCGCTCTGTGCTGATAAAGTCCAGCTGCAGCTCAGCTCGAGTCTTAATGTGAAGATAACGAGCAAAAAGCTTCAGCGAGCGGAGAAGAATCCCCTCGAACCCAACGCTGTTGCCAAGAGACGCTGCTGCTAAAACTTAGCTCATTGGCTGAACCGGATGGTGTTGCCTGGCAACTGCTGCTTAGTGAGCGCTCTACCAGGAAGCACTGAGAAAAAGTTTGAGACACACACACACACACACACACACACACACACACACAACACACACACACCACTGTCAGAGTTGTGGTTGATGTTGTATCGGTTCAGACGCCCACTCACGCTCGCTCGTCTCCTGAACTCAGCAGCGTTAAACGTGTGAAGACGAGACACAGCTCGAGTCTGGAAGGACTCAGAGAGAACGTTCAAACATCATCATC